>KZ651963.1:265364-275792 GCA_001010745.2 Gerris buenoi | reverse complement strand
AAAAAAAAGAATCACTTAATGTTGGCTAAGTCGGGGTGTTGGTGGTAGCTACCCAGTCTCACGTGTTGGAACGGTCTTGGCTCCTGGGCTTCAAAGCATTGACGTAACAATACCTGGGACACCACAATACCAACCCTTCGTCTTATCGCACACATACAAAAAAATCGGCTAAAAGAAAATAAAAACTCTCTGAACCCAGGGCCTGTATTATTACAAATAAAAGTCTGGGATACTAACAACACACACCCATAAAAGAGCAACTCTTAAAAAAAATCTTTAAAAAATAATGTATTATAAACTGTAAAAAAATACAGGTGTTGAGGGTACAAGGAATAACCTTGGATCGATTCTTCCCAGATGTTACATATAGGTTGGGAAAAACACAATATTTATTACTTTTGCTAAAAAAGTTTGTGTTGTTTCCAAAATATTTTGTACTTTCAAATAAAGGTTTTTTCTTATGAGCTGACATTAAAAAATAAATCTTTTTTGGATGTTCGGGAAAAAGTGTCTATATACTTATTGCTATATTTATTTAAATTTGGTTTAAAATGTTTTTGGGTTATTCTCAAAAATATTGCCGTTTTGCTGACTCGGGTAAATTGCTTTTTGTAGGTATAAGATAACTTTGTTTAGAAAATTAAGCCATTGATTCAAAAGTTTTGTATTAAATTAGAAAATTTAAAAACATTTTCTGACTTGTCAAATACACACCCTAAACTTTAATCAACCAATAAATATTATTTGGTCATTTGAGCGTCGCAGCACAAGGATACAAATTTGTATACGACACTGCTTTAGCCTCTTCAAGTCGTGTATTTGCCATGTCGGAAAATGTTTTAAAATTTAAACGCATACAGTGATTTGGGAAAGAGAATAGAGAGGTACCTACAGACATTTATCATGTACTTGCACTGGATAAATTAGACCTAGTAGAACTTACTCGGACAGTGGGAGATTTGGCTAAACCTATCATCTCACAACTTTTTACGCGAGACTTATTTTTTTACCCTACTGTTTTTGTTAGGATATATTTTTACTGGTCTTATTAATTTGCTTTGTAAGTTTCATCGCACGTTTTTTCGTTACCCCGATTTAAAACCACTTCCCGTATTTCAATCATCCCCTAATTTTGCACATGGAAACAACTAAGGTAAAGAATACAAAAACCAAAAAAAAAAAAAAAAAAAAAAAATGGCGTCCTATTTCTTTCCTTGTTAAGTTTCATTGCACACCTATTACCCTAATTGTGAACCACTTCCTGTCTTTCAATCTTCCCCTAATTTTGCACATGGAAACAACTAAGGTAAAGAATACAAAAACCAAAAAAAAAAAAAAAAAAAAAAATAAAATAAAATAAAAAATTGAGAGGTGTAAATAATAAGTTTGACCCTTGGAGAAAATATTACAGAAGTTGCATTAATTAAAATCAAATTAGTTAGGCTGTGAAAAATACTTAAAGTCTTGTCCCATCAATTTGTGTAAAATATCCGACAGGAGTGCTACTAGCGCCTCCAATATCTAGGATTCACAGAACTTAAAAAAAGCAGGGCCGCCGAGAGACCATGTCAGCCAAGTCTGAAACTAGGGGCCCGGGCTCAAGGCAAGCCCGGACTGGCCCGACGGCCGTCGGGCCAGTGCGCCTTTTAGAAAATCACGATAAACGCCATCGACAGTTAGTTAAATAATATAAAAATTATTTTTTTTGGAGATACAAATAAATAAGAGAGATAAAACAAATAAGAGTTTAATTCGGAGTTAAGAATGTTATGAAACGGTATGGTTTAGAGCTCAGTTACTCAGTTTGGTTTCCGAATAGAGATAACTGATTCTCCCTTCTTCATTTTGGACTTGTAGCGAGATTGAGGTTTACCTTAGATCTAACTCTTTTCTTATATAACAAAATGTAACCTCCCTTTTTAGTTGTTACCTTTTCTGCCCCTACCTTTCCCTTAATTTTNAACAAAAAAAAAAAAAAAAAAAAAAAAAAATGGCGTCCTATTTCTTTCCTTGTTAAGTTTCATTGCACACCTATTACCCTAATTGTGAACCACTTCCTGTCTTTCAATCTTCCCCAAATGTTGCACATGGAAACAATTGAGGTGAAGAAGAAACCAAAAAAATAAAAATAAAAAAAGGTTGAAAATAAGACCAATTTTCAGAAATGGTATTTTTATATTAATTATTTTAATAAACAAATAATTTTAATTGGAATATTAAACTTGATGTATAAAAATATAGTTGAGTTTTTCTTCCGGGGCAGTGGTCGAGTTCAGTTTTTAAAAACTAATTTATATAATTTTAGCCTCTGCACAAACAACAAAAAAATTATAGAATTTTATAAGCTGTAATGTTTTGTAATTGTCTTTTTCAAAGCTATTGTGTTACTTAAAAAAACTAATGCATGAATTCAAGCAGAATTATGTCTGAAAGGGTGTTAAGCGTTTGCGTTGTGATGGCAATTCGGCAGTAATTTTATCGTTTAAGGTTACCCGAAGGGTGTTGTCCCGTTAATCACGCTTGACTAAAGCAAGATGGCGTCTTCCGCAAAATTATACTTGAATGGAGACCTTCTATTAAGAACAGTCTTAGAATATGGGATCTTATTTGTTTGGGTATTAAGAGAAAAGCGGGCCCTTTTACGGAGCTTCAGCCCTATTCAACTGTTCCTCTGGATAAAACCGCTGGGAAGGATCACAATAGCACCGCATTTTCAACTTTCTTCACTGGCAAGGGTGTTCAATAAAAAAAAAGAATCACTTAATGTTGGCTAAGTCGGGGTGTTGGTGGTAGCTACCCAGTCTCACGTGTTGGAACGGTCTTGGCTCCTGGGCTTCAAAGCATTGACGTAACAATACCTGGGACACCACAATACCAACCCTTCGTCTTATCGCACACATACAAAAAAATCGGCTAAAAGAAAATAAAAACTCTCTGAACCCAGGGCCTGTATTATTACAAATAAAAGTCTGGGATACTAACAACACACACCCATAAAAGAGCAACTCTTAAAAAAAATCTTTAAAAAATAATGTATTATAAACTGTAAAAAAATACAGGTGTTGAGGGTACAAGGAATAACCTTGGATCGATTCTTCCCAGATGTTACATATAGGTTGGGAAAAACACAATATTTATTACTTTTGCTAAAAAAGTTTGTGTTGTTTCCAAAATATTTTGTACTTTCAAATAAAGGTTTTTTCTTATGAGCTGACATTAAAAAATAAATCTTTTTTGGATGTTCGGGAAAAAGTGTCTATATACTTATTGCTATATTTATTTAAATTTGGTTTAAAATGTTTTTGGGTTATTCTCAAAAATATTGCCGTTTTGCTGACTCGGGTAAATTGCTTTTTGTAGGTATAAGATAACTTTGTTTAGAAAATTAAGCCATTGATTCAAAAGTTTTGTATTGAGAATTTTTGAAAATTTTCTCTATGGATTCACACTTTTTTTTATGTATGTATGTTTATAATATGTATATATTTAATGTATATGTATGTATGTATACATGTGTCACTCCAGACGATATCTCCTCTTAAGATGCACTTAAAAATTTTAAACAAATTTTTTAAATGTCAATAATATCAAAAGAAAGGATGACTTCGTTGGCCAGAATTTTTGGAGTGTATTTAGGGGTCAAATTTTGACAATTTAAGGTAAAAATAGAAAAAAAACGTGTTTCTTCCATTTTACCCCTTCTTATATGAAAATATGATAAAAGAGTACATAACAACAATTACTATACTCTTAAAGAGCTTTCCAACGACATGCATTAAAGGGTACATACTATTTTGACTTTTGTACCCCTTTTTTTCACCCATCCAAATTCAAAATCTAAATTTTACTATATTATCATAAGCCAATAATACGCAGATTTCATTGAAAAGTCGCTCCTTAAGTCATGGTGCATGAATGGACTTTTTTTATTTTTAATACCATTCCCACCCTCATGTAAAATTTTTCCAACAGTAATTTTTTTTTCAGAATACATTTTAAAAATATTCGAGTAAAAAACATTTTATAACCACTATAAAAATGTCAGGAGTGTTATTGTCCCCAGGTCAATTCGTTTAACGAAAGTGTAAGTTATTATAAGCAAATAATAAAAAATTCAAATATTAATAAAAAAAAAAAAATAAAATAAAATAAAAAATTGAGAGGTGTAAATAATAAGTTTGACCCTTGGAGAAAATATTACAGAAGTTGCATTAATTAAAATCAAATTAGTTAGGCTGTGAAAAATACTTAAAGTCTTGTCCCATCAATTTGTGTAAAATATCCGACAGGAGTGCTACTAGCGCCTCCAATATCTAGGATTCACAGAACTTAAAAAAAGCAGGGCCGCCGAGAGACCATGTCAGCCAAGTCTGAAACTAGGGGCCCGGGCTCAAGGCAAGCCCGGACTGGCCCGACGGCCGTCGGGCCAGTGCGCCTTTTAGAAAATCACGATAAACGCCATCGACAGTTAGTTAAATAATATAAAAATTATTTTTTTTGGAGATACAAATAAATAAGAGAGATAAAACAAATAAGAGTTTAATTCGGAGTTAAGAATGTTATGAAACGGTATGGTTTAGAGCTCAGTTACTCAGTTTGGTTTCCGAATAGAGATAACTGATTCTCCCTTCTTCATTTTGGACTTGTAGCGAGATTGAGGTTTACCTTAGATCTAACTCTTTTCTTATATAACAAAATGTAACCTCCCTTTTTAGTTGTTACCTTTTCTGCCCCTACCTTTCCCTTAATTTTGAATTGTTATCCCCTAATCAAATAAAAATATCAAGCTCAGATCTGTACTCTTATAGCTCTCTTATAGTTTGGAAAATGATCTCGCCAAATATTTGGATTTTGACAGGGTCATTGATGACTTCGCAAAGAAGAAAGCAAGAGAAGAAGCTGTATTGTTAACACACATGAAAAAATATACAATAGTAACTTTAGATGAACTTTATATTTAAGATAAGTTCAGTTCATTTCTGTATTTCATTTTTCAGTTTTGAAAAGATTTCTCAATAAGTCTGCTGAAGGCTTAAATTTAAATACTTTTTTACTATTCGACTATTCATATTAACTTAACAAAACTAACTACTGCAATAAAATTTATACTTACGTTAATTTTAAATTTATATAAAAAGTTTATTTTATTTATTTTTTTAAGCAGAGAAATTGTAATTACTTTCAAAGTTCATAGCAGATGGCAGTCTAGGAAATCAATAAATGTAACACAATGTCTTTTTTATCTTGTTTCAAATGTCTGACCTTAGACTTGAATCTTATGAGTAAACAGACTTACTCTAATCTTGAAGTAATTATAACATTATTAACATAATAATAACTTTAACTGCTGAATTATTTTTCATTTGAATTATGTCTAGTTTGCTAGAGCAGTTTTAAAACTGTTAATTGTGTGTGTGTATTACAAATGTTTATTTTGTAACTTTAATAACAAATATTTTGTATAATATGTATGTAAATATTTAATCAATACATTTTTATTTCCTGATTTTACATCTGAATTCAAAACTAACAAGAACTACTAAGTTGCCTGGCCCTTTACTCTGTAGTCAATGTGTGAACTAAACAAAAACGATTCAGAAATTCAGTCAGCGTAAGCCTAAATTGTAGTTCTTGTCAACAGATTAAAAAATAAAACTCATATTTCTATTTAAAAAAAAAAAACAGATAATTCTAATACCTCGTGCTGGGAGCACAATTCATCTCCAAAACATTGTAAGTATCTGTGGTAGCAATCAATGTCATGATTGCTACCGCAATAAATTGTATTAATGAAATTATTTTTAGCTGTGCATAAATTTTTTGAATTGTCACTAGTGTCTTTTTTCCTTTGATATTTTTGTTTATGCTGATTATTGTAATTATAAGTAGTGATGTACCCTGAATAACTATTTTCTATATTAATGCGGATCCTATACGGGTAGAAGGAAGGAGAAGAAGAAGACTAAACTAACTTCATCGGCAACGTTTCGGCTTAGCCAGCCATTTTCGAGCCTAAACATAATAATTTATTCATAGCATGACAAGACAGTAACTATACAGCTTAATTAATTGTTTTTATAGATACAGATATTTGTATAATAGTTACCTCTGTCGTAATAAGCCCTCAAGCTAAAGAGTTTAATAAATATGAAGTGTTAGGGAACTGGTTGTTCACCTCGTCAGATATCCTAAAACTGGTAAAAATATAAAAATAACTACTAGTTAACGTACTAGCAAAATTAAGTGTTGAAAATATATAAACCTCTAATTCACCACGAAAAACCAAAAGATGTTAATACACTAGCATGACGTGAAAATTTACCATGATAAGGATGGAGTGATCTTCATCACTAAAGTTGTAACGTAAGTATTGCAAACAGGTAAGTATTGAAGTAAACCTAATAATCCCAGTATGTATGGGTTGAAATTTAACATAAAATACCATTTAACAAAAACAACTAGAATAACAATATCACAGTGAGAAAAAAACATATAACAATCTTGAGCTATTAACTAATATCAAGTCTCATTATCACTGGAAACAGTTGATAACGGACTTCGCTAACCTTACTATCTTATCAGTGATAACATGGTTTAATAATATTTAAATTATAATTAACATTAACAACAATGGTAACTGAGTAATGACTAAATTTTTAAAGAGGTAATAATTGATGTTTCTTAAGAAATTATGCTTGTAATTGATAATGATAAGTGGTGCTATAATAACTATATCAGGTTGCGTGGCGGGAGTTTTGATTTTGAATAATACACTCCACTATAATATTTATTCAAAGATCTAGAGTCAGTTTTTAAGTTGACTGATTCCTCCTGATTAATAGCTATGTTTAATGCTTCAAGCATTTTCCTCCTGTTTGTTCTGTTCTCCCTCCCTATGATTTTGGTATGTTCAAACTTAAACTTGTGGAGGGTGGCGAGAGCGTGACTGGAGAGAGCTGTGTTTGCGTTGCCTTTCAGTTGATCGTACTGGTGCTGCTCAAATCTGTTTTTCAGGAGTTGGCTGCTTTCTCCTATGTAACTCTTAGGGCACTGTCCGCAAGGAATCTGGTAGATAGTACCTAAAGTATTGTCGAAAGGGATCTTATCTTTAAGGTTGTGATAAAGTTTTTCTGTTTTGTTACCGGGTTTATGTCCCAGTACAATGTTACCGCAATCAAATTTTTGTAGGAGTTTTTTAGTACTTTCGGACAGGCCTTTGATATAGGTTAAGCTTACAAATTTTTTATTTAGATTGGTTGTCTGCATATTATCGGAGTTGATGTTGATGTTAGGGTTAGTGTTTTTATACCAGAGTTTTTTAATTAAGTGTAAAGGGAAAAAATTATCTTGAAGTTTGTTGAAAATTTTAGACCGGGTATTATTAATATGTTGTTTGTCAGTAAGGGAAAGGGCTTTGGTGATAAGATTGTTGGCACTGTTAATAATTTGATGGGTAGGGTGACAAGATCTATAATTAATGAACCTACTGCTTTTTACATCTTTTTCATACCAAGCTGTCGTGATGTGGCCATTTTGATCTCTAAGGATTGTTATATCGAGGTAATTAATACTTCTATTATTTTCGGTTTCTACGGTGAATTGTAGTCGGTGATGAAAACTTTTAAGTTTAATAAGAATAGCATCTACTTCATGTTTTTTCACTATTAAAAATAGATCGTCAATATATTTAGTAATGATAACCGGTTTAAATTCTTTTAAGGCGTTGTTAAGTACATGGTTCAAAACTATTCCACTGACGTTAACCGACATAGCTCCACCCATAGGAATACCGTGTTTTTGTGTGTAGTAATGGGAATTAAATTTGAAAGTTCCATTGTTCAGTATTAATTTAAGGCAATCAATAAAGAGGTTAACATCTTTAACAGGAGTGTGGGGTAGAATACTTTCCCATTCCGTTCTAACTATTTTATAAAAAATCTCCAGTGGAACATTGGTGAATAAAGATGTAACATCTATTGAGATCATTATTTCTTCAGGTTGGATAAGTAGGTTGGATAATTTTTCTTTAAATTGTTGTGAGTTGGCTATGTCATACGGATTGTTATTGTTGAGGAAGTTTAAGTTGGGGTTTAAGAATTTTAAGAATTTCTCTAAGGGCGAGTTTATTTGACTGATAATAGGTCTTAATGGTAAATTAGGTTTGTGGGTTTTTAAAAGGCCATAAATCCTCGGACAATAAGTGTTATTAGCATTGAGTGTAGTTTTTTTCTGTTTATCTATGTATTTCTTATCATATAATTTGTTTAATAGTAATTTATATTACTTTTTTATATTTTCGGTAGGGTCAGTTCTAAGGTGCCTATAGGTGTGTTTGTCATTAAGGAGTTCTTCCATTTTGGACTGATAAATACTCTTTTCTATGATTACTGTGGTGTTGGCTTTGTCTGATTTAGTGATAATTATTTGGGGGTTATTGAGAAGGAACCGTTTGGTTACTGTTATATCTGTGAGAATTTGTTTTTCAAAACTACCGTTTGGGTAATAGGTCTTGTGTTTGTTTTGGAATATTATTATTTTGTTTATGATGTGGCTCCTCAAGGCACAAATGTGATTGTCAGAGGTATTTAGGTTGTTAAGAAAACAATTAATTAAGCTGTATAGTTACTGTCTTGTCATGCTATGAATAAATTATTATGTTTCGGCTCGAAAATGGCTGGCTGAGCCGAAACGTTGCCGATGAAGTTAGTTTAGTCTTCTTCTTCTCCTTCCTTCTACCCGTATAGGATCCGCATTAATATAGAAGAAAGTAATTATAAGCTTTTTTTCATATCAAAAGGAGGTGAATGTCAGGAGTGTTACCTGATGCTTGGGAACACTGACATATACATAAACGCTAACACACCGGACTCAATTGAAATTTAAACTAGCATTCTCATAAAATTAACAATTTATAGTGGTTTGATTTTAATGGTAGGCTCTAACACTGGGTGAAAAACGGAGAAGGTACGTGAAAAAATAAAATTTATCTCCAGTAGGGAGAAAAAGTTATGATTTTGGATTATTTTAGAAGGACTAAAGCTGGTCTTTTCTTGCTTTTTGAACACAAAAAGTGGGGAGAAAAAGTAAAAGTAGGGCGAAAAAGTAAACTAGGTTGAAAAAGTAAGTACTGCCAACTTAATTATTTTATAAATAGTAGAAAATGAATGGCTAATGTAATAAAGTTTTTAAAATCAGATAGGCGACATAGCTTATAACCTGCATCTAAATAACCTTCTATTTGAGTTTAATTCCAATTTTTATTTGTTTTTAATATTGAATCTTGTTGAAAGAATTGATTAAAGGCAATAGGAAACGAACTTGTATTTTAAATACACATAAACAACAACAATACTTCTACATTGACAAGATGTCAACTTCAATCAATATTCATAACAGCCTCCTTTGAAGTTCCATCTTGATTCTCAAGTAGAGAAAGACCCGACAACTTCCTTAGACTCTGAAAGTTAATCAGATTTTAAATTTTCTACAGCTTAGAGGATATTAATACATCGAATCAAGAAGCGAATAATAAAATTCCTCTAAACATTAATAAGAAATTATAATATTTTTAAATATTTATTGACATAATGATATTTAAAATTTTAATAATCCAATTCTAATATATAATAATAAAAGTTACACTAAATAGTTTCCAATCCATTTCAAACCAGGAGGGTTTAATCTTTGTCATATATTAATAAAATATTGTCTGAATGAAAGTGGGAAAGGAAACTTTATTATTGTTGGTGTATTGATATTAAAAAGTTGGTATCCCTATACGAACTTTTTTACCCTAATGTAAGTGGATAGCGAAAAGGGGTGGTAGATATTTCGAGTACCCAAACCCCCCCAGCTCAAAGTTTGCTGGTAACAGTCACTAATCAAGTCCGGCGCAGCGGCCACCCCTTCGTGAAACCTCACCCCATCGGAACAAAACACGGTTCAATGTGTGCTCTATACATGCTATACTGTTTACATTATACCCTGTGCGTGACAATGGTGACGCAAACATACAACTTCGTGGGAATAAGCTGACTCACACATCACACTTAACCCATCCAACTTCTAATGTAACGAAAATCCCTGCCGTAGTAGCCAAACAAAATAACTTTCTATCTCATTTAAAAAAAATGTTATTTTTATATTTTTCTTTATTTCATTAAATAAATTTAACCACTACTTATATTAATAAATTCGAGGGAGCAAAGTCGGGTTTCTCTACTAGTAGGCTTATCTGGGAGACTAATGGTCACATTCTGTGGCTTAATTTAATTTCATGCAACCCCCTTCCTCCCACTCTTAAGCAACCAAATATTTTATAAGTTGTTTTTAATACTGCGCTGATATCTCCTAAACGCGTACATGCTGACCATTAGTGGCCCTTGAGCTGCAATAAAAATGATTTAAACAATTATTAAAACCCTTACA
>KZ651963.1:240204-264975 GCA_001010745.2 Gerris buenoi | reverse complement strand
TTTTTTTTTTTTTTTTTTTTTTTTTTTTTTTTTTTTTTTTTTTTTTTTTTTTTTTTTCATTATTGCTTCCGAGCTTAACTGAAGGTAACGGAAGCTTTGTGTTCACTTTTAAGAACAAAAAACTTTTATGTCTCAACACAGAAATCCGTTTCAGACATCAGGGAACATTTTTGGTATCGTGTCTGCCAGTGTCTGTCGGTCTGTGTGTCCGTGAATCTTGAAACGTGTGACGAGAACTTGAATAAATGTTTGATGAAATTTGGAAGAAATGTTCATTTTACCAATGCCCAGGACGAGTTATTGGAGAACATTATCTGCCCAAGCGTTCATGTGTAACGCTCATGTATAAGTGAACTTCAAATTTAAAATTGGAATTTCAGGGCGGGAAAAAAATCAAACTTTATCTATTCAATGAGACAAACTTATTTTTACTAACAGCGACACCGCAATGAAGTGTTAAAGATCGCTAAAACTATTAATAGTTTTTAGACACTTAATATCTCCAGTTATAATTGAGATATTAAGTTCCGGTTTGCGGATATCTGTACCATTCATTAAAAACTACTTTATTGGTGGGTAATCATTTTTTCCAGCATGTTGGTTGCCGCCATATTGTTTCCAACTTTGAAATTTTAAATTGGATCACCCATAAAGTGATACATTTTTGGAAAGGTCTTAAAAAAAGAAAACATTTGTCGCAAACCCGAGCTTCCTATCTATTCCCGTTTCAAAATGGCGGACACTTAAAGTGTAAAAGATTAATCTTTTTTGTTATTTTCAATAACAAAATTAAGATATAAAAAAATCGGTCCGAAACAAGTCAGAGTAACTTTCTCGTATAATTCCGATCCTAGATCCCAGGGAACATAGTTTGTTATCAAGTCATAGTTTCCTGGATAATGATGAAAATAAATCTGATTTTATTGAAAATCAAAAACAAAAAATAAACAACCACCTGTTGTACACATTTTAAATAATACAAATTAACTAAGCATCACGTAGGTTTATCATCGAAGCGAGCTTAATGAAATAAATATTTAATATAAAATTCATGTTTTATGGTTATGGGATCTGGGACATAGATTATATGAGAATGTTAGTCTGAGTTTCTTGGACAGATTTTTTATATCTTGCTGAACTATTAAAAATAAGAAAAAAAGAGTAAATATTTAAACTTAGAGTGTTCGTCATTTTGAAACCGGAATAGATATAAAGCTCGGGTTCGCGACAAATGTTTTCTTTTTTTTAAGACCTTTCCAAAAATTTATCACTTTATGGGTGTTCCAATTTAAATTTTCAAAGTTTGATCTAATATGGCGGACAAAATGATTACCCACCAATATAGTAATTTTTAATGAAGCGGCAAAGTCCTAATTGACTGACATAGAATCAACGAACAGCAAAATCTGCTTAACCGGGATACTTGAAATTTTGAGGATATACTCTGTTCATACCATAGGCACTCACTAAGAAAGGAATTGGCGAAATTTTGATTTTGGTACACAGGGGTAATGGCTACAAATGTCAAAGTAATGAATACCCTTCATGATGCATATCGTTAAAAGCTCTTTAAGAGTACAGTAATTTTTGTTATGTACAGTTTTGTCATATTTTCATTTAGTAGTGGTAAAATGAAAAATGTA
This sequence comes from Gerris buenoi, assembly GCA_001010745.2. NCBI lineage: Eukaryota > Metazoa > Arthropoda > Insecta > Hemiptera > Gerridae > Gerris > Gerris buenoi. The sequence continues at coordinate 263,332 of KZ651963.1, read as the reverse complement.
GCTATATCTTATATAAAAAGAAGAGTGTCTATGAGTGTCTTTTTATACAAATCTACAGTTTCATCCCAATTTTATGAATATTAATACACTTTTCCTTCAAAGCAATGTGAAGGTCACTGCCTACATGAGATTATGAAGTTATAATGTTAGTACACAGGGGTACGGGGTACAAATGTCAAATTAATTGATACCCTTTATGATGCATTTCGTTTAAAGGCTCTTTAAGAGAAAAGTTGTACGTTTTTGTCATATTTTTATTAAGGCCTGTTTACACTTTGATTAGTGTGAGTGCAAGAGCAAGTGTTGTTTAGTGCGAGTGTTTAGTGGTGTCCAATTGTGTTTAGTGCAAGTGATTAAGATTTAGTTTTATTTTAAGGAAAATTTTCCATTGCATTGAACATTTATTTGTTAATTAATATTTCATTTTTTAGGAGGAGTATTGTTTTGTTGATTTTTGACACAACGTGACAGTTTTTTTTACTAATCAATTAAACATTTTACTTTTAAATTGTATAATTACAAAATAAAAAAACCCTTACATCTAGGTTGAAGTGGGGAGCCCTACTTGCAGATCCACTTAACAGTGCAACTCTACTAAACAGTTCACTCGCAAAATTTCTAAACACTTGCACTAAACACATGGTGCCTAAACGGGTTTCGTGTTTTTAATAAACACTTGCACAAAACACTCGCACTCGCACTAATCAAAGTGTAAACGGGCCTTTAGTGGTTTTACTAAACACTTGCACTAAACACTCGCACTCGCACTAATCAAAGTGTAAACGGGCCTTTAAGGAGAGGGGTAAAAAGGAAATGTCAACGTATAGTAGAAAATTCAAGGTATGATACCCTTTATGATGCATATCGTTTAAAGGCTCTTTAAAAGAAAAGTTTTACGTTTTTGTCATATTTTTTTTAAGGAGAGGGGCAAAAAGGAAATGTCAACGTATAGTAGAAAAGTTAAGGTATGTGTGTTAGCGCGCGTGCCGCGAACCCGCGGGTGTGTGTGTTCGTTATTCAAATCTACAGTCCGATTTTGATGAACATTTGCACACTTGACCTTCAAAGCAAGGGGAAGGTCACTGTCATGAATTTTCAAATTTAAATTTTGGTACACAGGGGTACGGGGTACAAATTTCAACGTAATGAAAACTCTTTACGATGCATATACCGAAAAAGCTCTTTAAGAGGACAGTAAGAGGACAGTTTTGTTGTTATGTACATTGGGGGGGGGGGATAAATGGAAAAATATATCTACATCTATGTATAACAAACTAATGGCTAATACTTGAGAAAAAGCTCTTATTTTGGATGCAAGCATGTATATTAATAAAATATAATTCCAATTTCAATCAAGGGATATGAAATGACACAGGGAGATGGGGGCAGGGTATATGGTAGTCATATATTGAAGTAATAGTACCATTAATTTTCTTTTTTAGCTACTATAAGTCTATGTACCAAATTTCAGATCTCTAGGTCAACTTGAAGCTGAGATAATAGAATGTGAATAAATTCAAGATGGCGGCTATAATTCAATACGGCGGACATATATCGAAATCATAATGGCCGCTCATTTCAATTTATGGTACACTCTATCTATGTACCAAATTTCAGATCTCTATGTCAATGGGAAGTAGGAGAATTTTGATCAGTCACTGTCACTCTTAGTTTTATATACAGGGTGGGCCAAAAAAAACAACACTTTTTTGAACACATATAGCTAAGCTTCTGTAGTAGATAGAGATATGGGGTTTGCGGGGTCTGAAAACTACAGTCATCTACTTTAAATTTCATATTTATAACTTTAAAAACGATTGGGTGAAAGTCACGCAATGACGATTTGAAATAGGGCCTTAAAAAAAATCGTTGTCCGGGTAGTTATCTTGTCTGGTATTATACTTATGATAGAATAAATTACTATATGGTGGAAGAGGGGGGGGGGGTCATTTTAGGTATATGGGAGGAGTCCCCCAGTGTTATAACAAACGTTGAAGATGTGTTAAGCACAATGTTGCCTGAAGTCTAGACAATTCTCTTGCAAGTATGTAAGGAGCGATAGGACGGGGTAACATCTTGCATAAACGTGTAATGTAGTTTTCAGACCCCACAAACTCCATATCTCTATCTACTACAGAAGCTGAGCTATAAGTATTAAAAAAAAAGTGCGTTTTTTTTGGCCCACCTTGTATATAGATAATAGTCAAACTTACTCTCCATGACTTACGAAAAATGGCAAATGGAAAATAACATACATTTATACGCTAACAAACTTAAATCACTGGTATAATATTTTCTTGAGTATAGTAGTAGTAGTAGTAGTCTAGTACTTCCTACTAGAACGGGTAGGACGAACCACTTGTTCGAACATTGCAATTAGGCCATCACTTAGGCCCTTTGTGTGCCCCGCGGTAGAGAATTGCAGCCACTTCACACATCATATATATGTACATTGTACCGCCGAAGCGAGTATGATGTGAGCAATAGTGAGCCATATAAATCAGAGTGTCATGCCAAGGAATCGAACCCCATCTCGTTCCACTCATGATTCAGTGATGGCCGAGCAGACGTGGTTTTATCCACACGGCTACGCTACCTCTCCTCGAGTATAACTAAATAATCTGAATAGTTTCCAGTAGCGCACCCAGGATTTTTTTTTGGAGGGGCACAGATTAAAAAAAAAAAAATAGACAAAAAAAGGAGGAAGGGGATGTAATGTGAGCTTAGCATAATCACAGAAAATTAAGCTGTCTTCTGCTTCTTGTCTTCTCGGTTTTCTTTGTTTATAAATTACATCATATCAAGAGCGGATCCAGCCAATTTTAAAGGAGGGCTGGGCTCTTTTTAGGGGAGTCCAAGGGTCCTGCCCCGTAATTTTTTTTTTAATTTTTTCCGAATTTAATGAAACTTTGGGATATTGTTAATGGGTGTCCACTAGTGATACACCCAATTTTCCGAACAAAAAAACCTTGTGCTAACTTGAGGGGGGGTCAAAAACCACAAAATGTTGGCACTTTTTTCAGTTGTTTCAAAATATTTCAAAAACGGTTAATTTTAGCTGAAAACTTTGTAATAATTAATTGTAGAGAATTAAATTTCCTTCATATTTCACTGGTCAAACTTATTTTTTGACCACATAGGTTCCGAGATATGGCACTTCGAAAATTGGCAATGTTTTTCAAAAAATAGTGTTGCTCTCGTTTCGGGCTAAATATCGGCATGAAACAGCCCCCCTACGAGAAAAGTCATAGGGAATAAATTTTTAGTACATTTAATCGGCTTCCTTTTAAGTAAATAAGTGGCTTCCTTATGAAGTCTGTAGGCCCAGGGTTTTTGATATGTTGCTCGGACAAGGTAGGGTAGTGTGATCATAAGTTTGCAGCTTCTGAAAACCTGTGCTAGCTGCGTAATATGTGGAAAACTGAAAAAATTTCGGACTTTTTTTAGCTGTTGTTATATACCTCGTAAAATATGCGTTGTTCGATGTTAGACGTTCTTACTATTTTTTGAGTACAATAAATTTATAACAATTAAAGTCCAATGGCAACTTTGTACGTTCAATAGTTTCCGAGATATGGCTCTTTAAAATTTGGATTATGTTAAAAAAAATATGGAAATTTTAAGTATTGCTCTCGTTTCAAGGTGAAAATCGGCGTAAAAATGTTAACCTACGAGAAAAGTTATAAGGAATAAAGTTATAGTAAATATAATTGTATTTATTTAAGGTCCAATGGAAACTCTTTACGTCCAGTAGTTACCCAGATAAGACACTTTAAAAATGACTATTATTCCCCCAAAAAATGGAAATTTCAAGTATTCTCCTCGTTTCGGGCCAAATATCGGCATGAAACCTTTCACCTTCGAGAAAAGTCATAAGAAAAGAAGTTGTAGTAAATTTAATTGGCTTTCATGCAAGCTCAAAATGAATGCTAGCACAGGTTTTCAGAAGCTGCAAACTTATGATCACACTACCCTACCTTGTCCGAGCAACATATCAAAAAATCAGAACGGCATCAAGCTTTGCGAATTATAGGTCTAATTTGACTGGCCTAATATTCCGTTTTTGTGTTTTTTACGATTGCAACTGAACTACTGGCCTACAGACGTAATATATGGAAAAGTGAAAAAAAAAAATTTTTAGTTGTTGCTATATATCTCGTAAACTATGCAGTCGAATGCCAAAACCTGTTATAACAATTGGTTTAGATTCATTTCTTTAACATTTCCATTTTATATTTTTTGGTTCTTTTTACTATTACAACAGAACTATTCTGTCTACAGGCTTCATTTTGAGCTTGCATGAAAGCCAATTAAATTTACTACAACTTCTTTTCTTATGACTTTTCTCGAAGGTGAAAGGTTTCATGCCGATATTTGGCCCGAAACGAGGAGAATACTTGAAATTTCCATTTTTTTGGGGAATAATAGTCATTTTTAAAGTGGGTAACTACATACTACATCTGGGTAACTACTGGACGTAAAGAGTTTCCATTGGACCTTAAATAAATACAATTATATTTACTATAACTTTATTCCTTATAACTTTTCTCGTAGGTTAACATTTTTACGCCGATTTTCACCTTGAAACGAGAGCAATACTTAAAATTTCCATATTTTTTTTAACATAATCCAAATTTTAAAGAGCCATATCTCGGAAACTATTGAACGTACAAAGTTGCCATTGGACTTTAATTGTTATAAATTTATTGTACTCAAACAATAGTAAGAACGTCTAACATCGAACAACGCATATTTTACGAGGTATATAACAACAGCTGGAAAAAGTCCGAAAATTTTTCAGTTTTCCACATATTACGCAGCTAGCACAGGTTTTCAGAAGCTGCAAACTTATGATCACAATACCCTACCTTGTCCGAGCAACATATCAAAAAATCAGAACGGCATCAAGCTTTGCGAATTATAGGTCTAATTTGACTGGCCTAATATTCCGTTTTTGTGTTTTTTACGATTGCAACTGAACTACTGGGCCTACAGACTTCATAAGGAAGCCACTTATTTACTTAAAAGGAAGCCGATTAAATGTACTAAAAATTTATACCCTATGACTTTTCTCGTAGGGGGGCTGTTTCATGCCGATATTTAGCCCGAAACGAGAGCAACACTATTTTTTGAAAAACATTGCCAATTTTCGAAGTGCCATATCTCGGAACCTATGTGGTCAAAAAATAAGTTTGACCAGTGAAATATGAAGGAAATTTAATTCTCTACAATTAATTATCACAAAGTTTTCAGCTAAAATTAACCGTTTTTGAAATATTTTGAAACAACTGAAAAAAGTGCCAACATTTTGTGGTTTTTGACCCCCCCTCAAGTTAGCACAAGGTTTTTTTGTTCGGAAAATTGGGTGTATCACTAGTGGACACCCATTAACAATATCCCAAAGTTTCATTAAATTCGGAATTTTTTTAAGGTCGAAAGTCTATGTCGACTGGACTATTACTTGATAACGTCTTTTTAGCCTATTCTAAGAGCATATAAAATTTTATTTTATACAAATAATTTTAAGATTTTTATGAACGGGACATGAATACCGGGGTATTTTAATTGAACAAAATTATATACGAATAATATTTTATTATTAAAAGTTGAACATTATTAAAGTTTTTATTATAATAGATTAATGTTTTATGTTAGTAGCCAGAAAAATAAATTGGTACATTTTTAAAATATTTTAGTTACGTGAATTAACAAAAACAATAAGTACGCCAAATGTTTTGAGTTCAACAGAAATTAACTGTTAGTATATAGGTTAAAAATAAAAATAGTAGGATATCTAACAGTCCAGTCAATAAATACAAAAAATAGTCTTCCTTGCCTTAGGTCGGGTATCTGGAATTTTTATAATCTTATTCTACAATAGAACCCGTTTCCAAATTAATTTATATTAATTATTCAATGCTCCCCCCCCCCTCTGGGTGCGCCAATGATAGCTTCTCATATCCAACTTTTCTTAGATATAAAGAAATAACTAGTCTGATACTTCAAACAAGGAGCCAACATCATATTAAAATTTGGATAGGTAGGAACTACGTTTATTCTGCACGATATAGCCTCTCATGTCGAATCTTTTCAATTTATAGCCGCGAGTGTCGGTAAAATGTATGTTATTTTATTATGAGCAGAATAATTTGGAATATCTTGAGAAATTAAAACAATAATTTAATGAAGTTATGCCTCAAACTTACCTTAATATAAATTATTAAAGAAGTGATGTCCAACGAATCCATCTTGGTATAATAAGTATCCATGTTGGTGCATAAAATATTACCTTATATCAACACTGTAGTATTACCTGGACGTCAATTTAGTGCCAAAAGAAAATCTTACCTCACCCCAAGTTCAGTTCTTCTTAAAACATCCCCGCCAATACAAATTTAGTTTTCTACACTGAACCAAAACCATAGGACTTTATTAAACTACCCGAATCGTAATACAGGGTGATGAACGGGATGCGACTCCCGGTCATCAAATAGCTACAAATATTTAAATATTGAACCATCATTTGTTTTTTTAATAAAAAATGTGTTTTCCAAACTCGGAATTTTAAGAAACTTACAAAATTTACTTTCAATTGGCGAGGCACATAGCTTCCTCGCATCCTAAAACGTACTTTTTTAATTTTATACTTATACAAGCCATTATAGTCTGATTTGTTTTATTTATTTATTTATTGTTTTATCAGGGTGTCAGACAAATAGGTCATATACACCCAATTGTCTAATTTGTTTAATTGTTTCCCCCGTTTTTTAATCTGTCAAATTGTTTTGATTTTTTACTTGAATTAATGTATCAATTAAGCAAAAGTTAAAAGGCACAGACGGTTTTAAGTAATCTGGGGGCTATCAGCGGGCTACTTTCGATAAACTTTAAAAATTGCATACAAATCAGATAAGTACTTTTAAAGCTCTAGGTGTAAATCTGAATAAGCCTCCCCAATAACCTTCTTTAGTTGGTTATTCGCCTGTGTTTGTTTACTTTACTTGGTTACTCCCTTTTTTACATTAATTGGTTACTCCCCTAATTTATTTATATGAATTGATAAAATTCCAAAAATGATTATTTTTGCAACCAATAAACGTTTTTGAGAATGTAGAAAAGCATTAGGTCTTTTGTTGGGGTGAGAATAGGGGGAAAGACAAGATGTAAAAAGATAATATTTAAGATAAAATTAGGGGAGTAACAATCTAAAGAAGGTGTACGGAGTATTCTTCATTAGGCTGTTACTCCCCTAATTAAATGACCTGTTAAATGTCAAAATACGCATTGTCAATTAAATTTTATTTCGTAGTCGTAGACAGAATAAATATTAGTTTGGTCTACGTAAGTTGAGTTTTAGAGGAATAGAAAGGTCTAAATTTCCGAAGTGTAATTCTGTACCCATCTAAAGAAGTACCGAACCAAGAAGTACATCTTGTTTTGTATGAAACTTTTATAGTTTATCGAAAGTAACCCATAGCCGCAGATTACTCTGAACCGTCTGCGCTCTTTAACTTTTAATTAATTGATACTTTAATTCAAGTAAAAATCAAAACAATTTCGACAGATTAAAAAACGGGGTAAACAATTAAACAAATCAGATATTCATTTTGCTTTATAAGTTAACAATGAAAATAATAAAGCATTTAGAATAACGAAATATTTTGTCCAAAAATTTAAAATATTTTTTTATGTGGATCGTCAGGATCACTTTTTCTCGTATTTCAGTCATTTTCATGGTAAGGAAATTGGTATGGTTAATTGGTAAAATATAAATTGGTAAAATAAAAATAGTAAATAAATTGGTAAAATTAGATCCATCTTAATTTAAACCTTCTGAGCACATACCGTTGGAAATCAAATCAGATCCAAAGAACCAAGTGATAAAGAAAGAACCAACAGATACATAATTTATATGGATTTTTAGAATGCTCTCATCCGCTTTTAGCAACTCTCATATCTTAAAAGATCTTTCATTATACTTTTATTTTATAGGTACACATGTGAGGAATCGTCAAATAATAAGACTCGAGGAAACCCTGGGCCTTAATAATATTTCTTAAACAATTTTATATTTAACTTTTCTTTGTATCATAAAATTCAATTTCATATTTTGTAAATATTAAATTAGTTTATAGTACTGCATATGATCTAGCTTTTATCTTAAAGTCAGCCTAGAATTCAGTCGGATTTAAAATAAAAAATAAATACATAAATAGATAAATAAATAAACAAAAACAATATATTTAGTTCTCTTATTCATAACCACTTTTCTTACATGCACTCTCCTTAGAATATTTTCCATATTTTACTTAAGGTAAACATAAGAATCAATTCAAATCGTCTTCTCTCAATGTCTTTCTATCATCTTCTTTCGAATTTATTAATTTGTAATACATATATTTCTCCTCTTACTATTTACGTTTCGAAATATTAGAATCATAATGAGCTCAATAATTACCAATTAGGAAATAATTTGACTCTTGAATTATGAATTGACTTCAGAAATATGAATTGCTATTAAAACTAATTGAAATTCCAATTATTTATTCGGTTTTTATTAGATTTATATTCAATAAAGCTATGGGTTAATGACCATTAAAACAGCACGAGGTAATTTTTCGTTGTTTTTACTTAAATATTCAGTGTTTACTTATCCATCAATATATACAAATTACAAACGATATTTACATGTTTTTTTTTTTATATTAAACATTTTATATTTTGATTTATGAAATTAATTTACATTAAAATGACTAGATTTTCTTTATAATTTAAATTTATATTACAATTTAAAATTTGTTTTATATTTACTATAATCATTTATTATTTTAAAATGTGTCCTTATATTTACTTTATTTACAAAATATTTATAATTTATAGGCCTGAGTCAGTGAATTCTTTAATAAATATGAAAAATTGAAATAGTAATAATTAAAATCCGGAGCTTTATCACAGTCGATCCATGGGCACTGGTGCCACTATCCTCAGGAACACCTAACAACAAAATCGAAAAAAAAAATAAAATAAAAAATCATAAATAGACGAACCTAAAAAATAAAATAAAAATTAATTTTAAAAATATAAAAAATAAAAATAGAAATAAATAAAAAAAACTTATAATTAAACTAAAAATATGTTATAAAAAATTAGAAAATGGAAATAAGTAAATATAAATTAAACAAAAATTATAAAGATGTAATATATGCAACAAGATATTTTGAATTTAACTTCTTTACAACAAGCCTATACAATTGTGTAAAGTGTACATAATTATTTAAGTTAGCAATGTTTGTATAATATTCTCTTACTAACTCATTAACACATAAATATTGATTGTGCTAAACTGCCCTCACACTTATTTATTTAATGTTATCCAGTTTTAAAATCCCTAGAGGGAAGTTAGAGTTGCTAAAGAGGAAAAGTTATTATATATTATAGAATCATTACCTAATTAAAGTTAGCATACAACAATACAACTGCATTATAGAACTCTTATTTGTACAATTTACATTCATACATTATACAGCATGACCAACGACACCGAATTATGACATAACTTTTTTAGATCAAGACCTCTTAATCCAAAGAAATTAGTAATGGCGCCAGCATAGTTTCAATTTATGCGCGACCATGGGATATGATACAATAATATTGTATTAATATGGTCCAATAATATTTTATTAATATAAATTATAAATGATCATATTATGATCATACTAGAGAAGATCCTAGAGAGAATCCTAGTAGTCAACTGCATATGATTACGAAAAACGGGTGGAAATTACTCAAGACTCTAGACTATCCTAACCAGGTACCAGGTACCAGTTACCAAACTATCGTTAGCCAGCCAAAGCATACAACGCGGAAATTACAAAATAAAGGAGCATTTACAAATTTTTATCACAGAAAATGACAAGCCAATGGCAGCTCTAAACAGCATCATAAAGAAATATAATTAAATGCCAATTGTTTTTATTTAATTAAGCTGCATTCCAAATGATCATAAAATTACTTCTCATTGGGCCTAGATATTGTATTTTCGAATCTAAGTTGATTTTTGTACTTTTAAATAATATTATACATTCAATTTTTAAGTTATTGGTAGCATTCATACTAAGGAACGTTTAAATTGTAATTTAAATCAAATTATAATTACTATTTGCAAGGGGAGACAAACAGAGAAAAATAGACTTCAGCGCCGGGACTCGAACCGCGGACCTCTCCATATTTCTAGTTCAAGTGCTCTAGCCAATTAAGCTACTCTGAAGAATAATTTCCTTTGTCGATAACGATACTTAGTCCCGAATTAAGCTTTCAGATTTTTCTACAAGTCTTAGAAGTCAACATTAATGACAATAGAAATAGACCGAGAAATAACACTTGTAATTATAAAGTACCCCATTAGTACCTGTACCTAGTACAATGAATGCTACAAATAACTTAAATATTTAATTTCTAATTGATTGTAGTAGGTACAGGTACTAATTGGGTGCTTTTTATAAATACAAGCGTTATTTCTCGGTCTTGTTCTATTGCCATTAATGTTGACATCTAAGACTTAAGCTTAATTCGGGGCTAGGTATCCTTATCGACAGAGGAAATTATTCTTCAGTGAAGCTTAATTGTCTAGAGCAACTGCACTAGAAATATGGGGAAGTCCGTGGTTCGAGTCCCGGCGCTGAAGTCTATTTTTCTCTGTAAGTCTCCCCTTGTAAATAGTAATTATAATTTGATTTAAATTAAAAAAAAAATTATACCTATAACAACTTAATGGTATCTATTTATTAATTGGTTGAAAATTGGTGAACTTTATTATCCATACATATAAAGCTATGCTCGTCACTTCCAAGATATTCAATTTTAAGTTTCCATGTTTTATTAACTAACAACATTAAGACAAAATGAATTTGAATCGCATTGTTTTAAATTTGCCATTGAAAACAAATCATTAATTGTAAATTGTTTTTGTAAGTAATTTTATTACTTACAATTTTCAACATGTATAACATATAGGCTAAATCATGTAGATAAGATAGGAAATCAAGTAATGAATTAAATATTTTCAGTACACCTACAAAGAATTTAAATTACATTTCTGATTTAATGCAAAGAAACTGGTTATGGGTAAACGGATGAGGATCAGGAGACTTTGATGTAGTGCAATCATTTTTAATCATTATATTTTTATAATATGCGATGGTGATGCTTTCGGGCGTCAGAATAGAATATAAAGTCTAAAACTAAAAAGTAAGTCTAGGCATAGCTATTGAAAAAAATAACGTCCTAAAGTATATAAGGAATTGTATGCTTTCAGAATTATTCTCCTATTGTTTCAATTTCCAATCCATTAACAATAAGGAGAGGGAAGCCACACAAGAACTTTTCAAAGACATGACGGAATTTTATTTGTTTTGTACATTCAATAGAGAAGCAGAAGAAAACAATGGACAAAATGAAACCTTTAATAAAACTTGTTTTAGGTTTCTTTGAATAGAAATTTATAAATTAAAAAAGGTGTTGGGGAGGGGGGATAAAAATCAATAGTAGTTTTAAGACATTGCTGTTGGGACAGGAATTTTGTAGAATCAATGTGTACTCATTGCTCTTGCTGGCATGTTAACATGCGGCATTGTAAAAATTGAAGTTTTACTTTGCCTGCGAGCTCACCGTAGATAACGGAAACATTCTGATTATTACGTCCAACGTTTAATATATGATACAAATATGTAATATGTAATGTTTCCAAAGTCAAAATATTTTTGACAGAAATCCGATTCAAACATCAAGAAACATTCTTGCTTTCGTGATTGTCAGTCGGTATGTATAGGCTTGCAGTGAAGGCATCATTTTCGCAAACGTCTATTAGTCAAATTTTAATATCATTTAAAGAAATGGAAAAAATACATGTGGTGTCGCGGGACACCCGGTAGGAACGAAGTTCCTTATATTTTTCATTAAATATAAATTATAAAATCACACTGCTAACTACGTATACATTGCTAACATACTTATACATAATACATGCGACAGAGTTAGAAAAGAGACAGAGCGGAGAGAGATACAGGCGGAGTTAGGGAGAGAGAAAATTAAAAGTAACGAACTGTTTACTTTTTATTTTTTAATTTTGAAGGCAAAATTAAAAGAAAATCATTATTTGTATAATTAAAGCAAGAGTCTTACTATAAATATATATTGAATATAAGAAAAAAGTTGATCATGATGAGTTTATAGTGAAAGAGTATGTTTGTTAAAGGAGTTTGGATTGAAATAGGACTGTTTTCTACCTACCCGGCCAATTAATTTAAAATATTATAAAATATATATATCTCTTCCCTACTCTACAGCTTCTGCTTGTATCTGGGTGAAATTTTACATGATTATATTTTATTGATTTAAAAAACTTTGTTTATAAAACAAAGTGTCATTTTTGACATATATAACAAAAATAATCAAAACAAGTCAGGTAACAAGCTTCCTTAATAACACTTTTTCCCGTCTTTTGAAGCTTACGTTTACGCGAGCGTTGCGCGTGAACGCTTGGGCGGATAACGTTAACGTCCGACGAACTCAGCCAGGGCACTGGTAAAATAAACATGTGTACCAAATTTCATTTAACTTGGTGATCTTATACTCAAGTTATCGTCATCTGTAGATTTCGTGACGGATTTTGCGTGACGGTGATTTTGGTCGTCTATTTCGGATTCACTCCCGGGCTCCAGAACGTGCCATAAAGAACTTCGTTCCAAAAATTTGCTTACGCATCCTGTACATTTTAATCTTCCGATGATCAATACAAAATAAAAACATTATTACCAGTAATTTAATAATCTATAGTATGTATGTGGGTATGTCCTATATACAAATCTACAGTTATTCTGATCTCGATGAAAATTTGCACACTTGACCTTCAAAGTAAGGGGAAGGTCACTGTCTACATGAATTTTCGAAATTTAATTTTTGATACCCAGGGGTACGGGGTACAAATGTCAAAGTAATGAATAACCTTCATGATCGTTGAAATGTTTTTTAAGAGTACAGTATTTGTTGTTATTTAATTTTTTTTATTTAGGAGGGGGTAAAGTGGATAATACAGGAAGGAGGAATACAGGAGGGGGGAATATGGAACAAAAGGAAAAATATATCTATATCTATCTATATATATATAATGAAGAAAGTCAGTGGGTATGTCCTCTATTCTTTACTTTAACATTTGTAAGCCGTAACCCTTACAAAAAATGAAATGTTTTTTGGTCTCTTGTACCAAAATTTATACTTATAAATCTCATGTAGACAGTTGCTTTGAAGGCCCCCTTGCTGGTCACTGAAAATACATGTGAAATTCGAAATTTAAATTTTGGTGAATAGGGATACGGGGTAGAAAAATCTAAATCAGATATACATATACCTCATTATGCATGTCATTGGAAAATTCTTAAAGAATGTAGTAATTGTTGTTATGTAAACTTTTGTCATATTTTCATTTAGGATGTTTTAAAATTGATATTTGTCCAGTTTTCATTAAAAAATTAAGAGATTTATTAGTGGTATGACATGGTCCAGTTAAAAAAAGTAAGTTTTGTAACATAATGCCCTGAACACATAACAATTTTTTATACTTATTTATTTTGCAATGTTGTGATACTTTTATAATGTACATTTAGGTATCTACTTCTTTATTGATATTTTAGTCACTTAGGTCTTAATGTTTTTATACAACCCTGGCTGCGCCGGGTACTTCAGCTAGTACATACGAGTAAATAAAAAAAGATATAATTAATGCATTAAGCATGTGATACTTAGAAGTATAATAATTTGTACCGTCTTAAATAAAGAAATAAAAATGTGTACCTACTAGGTCGTAGGTAATGACGTTAAGTTATTAAAGTTTACTAATAAGTTTAAAAACAAAATCTAACAATAATATAGGAAAATGTATGTTAATATTTCTTTTAAACTATTTTTTTTTAAAAATAAACAATGTTTTTTAGACTAGTTTAAAGTTTTGCGGTAAAAGGTTATAACTTTAGCTACTAAAATGAAAGTGCCACTTATGCTAGTTCTGAATATTATACGATATAACCGCATTATAAATTATAATATCAAAAGTTGCTTAAAATGTTAGCTTTAATTTTCTAAAAAGAGGGTCAGCTCCATATATACGTACTATAAACGACAAGAGTTGACCACTTAGCACAGCTAAATGCCACATGATTCGTAATCTGCAGCAAAAGCTGTAAAATACAATTATAAACATTTTAAATACTATTATCCTTAGTTTTTAGTTTTAAAAGGATTTAATTCTGAATTCAAACCTTTTGGCAAATTCCTGATCATCTTTTAATAACTTCTGACACTATATTATAAAGGTAAAAAGGACCAACACCTAAAACTCTTTTTAAACATACTAATAAGTGAATTTTAATGTGCATCTAGTCTGTATGAAACCAATTTATTTTTAACAAATAAATGTTAGATATAACATTTATATAATTTAAGGATAAAGCATACACGAATGACATTTAATTTACACATCTTTATTTTAAAGTTTTTGCAGGCTCGCTGTGCTCGCCTATTTATACAGCTTTCGTAGATAATCATTTAATTCAGACATTAGGTCCTCAATATATTATACGTTCCTTTTCCTTTCATTTATAGATATATTTACTTAAAATTTTAGCAGGATCATTGTGCTCGCCTGTTTATACCTGCAGGGTTTGTAGAATAATGGGTATCTAAGATAATTCAGGCTTTCTACGGTGGTCGGTTTATACACTATTTATAGATAATCTTTATTTAATAAAGATATTGTGGTCTCGCTGCTCTCGCCTGTCAAGACAGTATTTTCAGCATAAGGAGAAGAGTGTAGCAAAGCTGCAACAACTCTTTTAAACCAAAAACTTTTAGGAAAAAAATATCTTAAATACTGTCTAGACTTGACAATATGCTGTTCTAACATTTTCTATTAATGCTGAATACACAAACGAGCACAGCGAGCCATACATAGTTTTTATAAAATAATGAGCATCTACAAATGCAAGGCAAATATGATAAGAGCTAGCTTTTTTAGTTGTCTGTCATATTGGCTGCCATCTTGAAAATTTTAAATGTGAAATTTTCTAAATACACTTATCACAAATTATGCGATGCGCCTATGTGCCAACTTTCGTTCAAATCGATAAATTTTACGCCATTAAACGTTACAAAAACAAACACACCAACTTGTCAAAAGCCAAGTCTCTGAAATCAAAACCTACTACAATGCTCGTTCTATAATTACCTAAATTTTAGGTTTCTGTACAAAGTAAAAAAGAAACCTTATATTACGGCTCTGTCAGTCTGTCTGTCTGTCTGTCCGTTGGCTTGTTTCAATTCATAAACTACTATAGCTCGAAACATGAAATTTGGCACACACGTACATCTCGGCATTTTAGACAACTGGACAAATTTTGGAGTTTTTACACTTAATATTACCAATATGGCGACCTGGCCAATATGGCGGGTGACTAAAAAAAAATGTTTTGTTACCAATGCTCGTTCTATAATTACCTAAATTTTAGGTTTCTGTACAAAGTAAAAAAGAAACCTTATATTACGGCTCTGTCAGTCTCTCTGTCTGTCTGTCCGTTGGCTTGTTTCAATTCATAAACTACTATAGCTCGAAACATGAAATTGGCACACACGTACATCTCGGCATTTTAGACAACTGGACAAATTTTGGAGTTTTAACACTTAATATTACCAATATGGCGACCTGGCCAATATGACGGGTGACTAAAAAAAAAAATGTTTTGTTACCATGGCATTTATACATCAATTTAAAGGTCTTGAAGTGCGTAGAAAAAGAATATGCAACTATTAAAATAACAAACGTAATATTTTCACGATTGCGGCCAATATGGCGAACGACTAAAAAAAGTTTTTAGACAGCATGGCATGTTATACATCAATTTAAAGGTCTTGAAGTGTAGAAAAAGTTTATGCAACTATTACACTTAATATTTAAACTTAATCGTACAGAAACCGGCGATTATCGCCTAACGTACATACGTGAAGCGCGCCTTTCTTGTTTTAAATAAATATGGTTGAAATGTAGGTGTTTTTAAAGGCTTACTTATATATTACATGAAACATATTATTTCAAAGCTTTTTTTTAGGTAGATTAAGAATATGTACGTTCTGCCCCCAAAAATATTTCTTGCAGCCATTTGAAAGAAGTATAGAACATACAAGAGCAAAAGGCATTTTTGTTTTTTTCTTCGGGAGTTCTTTGTGAGCCGCACTAGTAAGAAATAGTTTAAAAATAAAAAATTTGGATTTGTAAAATTTATTATTAGAAATAAAATTAACCAAAAAGACTCTGCAGGAAGAGGGAATGTTTTTGACACCTAAGTGAAAGGAGGATTGAACATGTAGGAAAACTCCTCTCATTCTTAGTTAAAGAAAGCAAGAATAATTTCCAATACAGCTAAGCTCCTCTCGAAATAGAGAAACACAGGATTTTGATAACCACCTCACAAAAACTTTTTGGTGCACTCCCCCGGTAAAAGTCTCCCTCTCGAAAACGCGAGCGGAATCCTCCCCTAAAGTCGGAAACCCGATCGGGCCCGAGGGCTTTACAGAGGGTCGGTTCTAATAATCTTGGGAGGGAAGTCTTAAGGAAGCAAGAGAGTCTACAGCCAGCCAATAAAAGAACGGCTATTAACAAGAAGAAGGGATATAGATAGGGCAGGACTTGGAAAATTCTTTCCGTGCAAGGAAAAGAATTAAAAACCGGATAGCTGAGCAGAAGGACCTACGTATATTGGAGTAATTCAGGAACCCTCCGCATTCCCCAAGATTTCTCCCTCTCTTTCGACAAATTGTTTTTCGGTCCTTTCTATAAGTGTATAAGGCGCAGTCTTAATATTTCTCAAATACAAAAGTTCCACCTTTCTACTTGTTTCTGGTTCGTGATTTTGTTTACAATTGCACATAATATGTCAACTGACTAGAGGAATGAAGAATTGATAAGTACCAACTACTATTATTTTGTAATTTTGCTGTTAAATGGACTGTAAATAAATCGCATACTTGCCATCTCTTTTCTTGTCCACTACATAAACCAGTGAGGCCGCGTGGGTTAAATTACTTACCACGTCTGCTCGGACATCACTGAATCATGAGTGGAACGAGATGGGGTTCGATTCCTCGCCATGACGCTCTGATTTACAAGGCTCACTATTGATCACATCATACTCGCTTCGGCGGTAAAAGGTACATATGTATGATGTGTAAAGTGGCTGGAATTCTCTACCACGGGGCGTAAAAAGGGCCTAAAATATGGCCTAATTGCAAGGTTCGAACAAGTGGTTTGTCCTACCCGTTCTAGTAGGCAGTATTAGACTACTACTACTACTACTATTACATACTCCAATATTGAGTACCTACTACACAATAGATAAATATTTATACCTTAAATATCACTTTAAAAATATCACAGGCGCTATGATAAAATTAATAAAAATTGGCCAAACCTTATACTATTATTTAGGTCAAACGCCGATTATATATATACAAAATATATAAATTTCAGATGACAACAAACCAAAACTTAAAAATATTTTAACTCTAAATGGGCAAAAAGAAAACAATGTGCTTGCAGCTGGTGTAGGGCATACGAGTGATGATTTTATGAAAAAAAAAGTTATCACTATTATGCCTTACACTAGCTGCAAGCATATATTGTATTTTGTTACAATATATTTTTGGTAACATATATTTATTGTATTTTGTTTACTATAAGAGTCCCTAATTGCCTTCCTTAAGTTTTTAAAGCGTCTACTCGAGATTGGATTTTTAAATAAAGCTTATTTTGCAACGTACACTATTATAGCGGTCCTTCGGTAAACTCAATGGTTGTTTATCATATGCATTTCTACAATAAATCTATAAAACAAGATAACAATAACAATTTACATAATATAACAATTATTTAAATAATATTAAAAAAAATTACAACAACATTATATGACGAAATCAGATTTTCGTCTGTGGTTATAATTTGATAGGTTAAATTTAAAGATACTTTACTGTTATATTAAATCTTGCAGTTTAATTCTTACTTTCTCATTATTTGTTTATTTACAATGTTATTTAACTAAACTTTGTTAACTTAAAATTTAAAAAACCGTAAAATATCTAAAATGGTCCTGATCAAGTTAAAATTTGGCACGAATGTACCTGTCTGAGTGACAAAAAAAGCCCACCCAATTTCAGTTTGATATTGGCCGCCATTTTGAAGTTATTTATTTTTTAATTTTGAAACTTTGAGGGTTAATAAATAATACCGAAAGTAATAAATATGTTTTTGACATATAGCATATTGTTGGAACCGGAAAAAATTAAGGAACAAATATAAAAAAAAAAATCCCGTCAAGTACTTGCCAGCAAGTTACTAAAAGGGTTTCTTCGGTCATAAAAATTAATTATATTTATATTTTTTTTTAAACAAAAACATCTATTGTTAACTTTTAAAAATCAAGATGTGCATATATTATTATTCTTTACTATCTTCGGTATGCGCTTATTGAATTCTTTTAGGGGTAAAATGGCCGCCAATTTGGAAACAAAATATATTTTTGTGAACCAAATTTCAATACCTTTCAAATGATACCCAACTTCGATTTTTCAAATCACAAAAATTTTGGGGCCCCCTAGTTACGCCCCCCTAAAATTTTTAAAAATTGACTTTTTTATATCAACTTCCGGAAATATCATTGGACCACAGAGACGCATATTTTTGTGTCTTTGCCTTATTTTTAGGACCTGTCCTATTGGGCTAGCGGGGGGGGGGACATTTTTTTTTGCGTTTTGTTTTAATTTTTAGGGGGGTAAAATGGCCGCCAATTTGGAAACAAAATATATTTTTGTGAACCAAATTTCAATACCTTTCAAATGATACCCAACTTCGATTTTTCAAATCACAAAAATTTTGGGGCCCCCTAGTTACGCCCCCCTAAAAATTCTAAAATTTTACTTTTTTTAAATCAACTCCTGGAAATTTTATTGGACTACAGAGATTTATATTTATGTATTTTTGCCTTATTTTAGGACCTATTCTAATGGGGTAGTGCAGGGGGGGTAAATTTTGGGTTTGTTTGAATTTTTTGGGGGGTAAAATGGCCGCCATTTTGAAAATGCGATACATATTTGTAATCTACATTTCAATACCTTTGAAATGATACCCAACTTGAAAATTACAAAAAATGTAAAATATTGCGCGGTGATCGCAATTGATCGCAGATCGCAGAAATTTGGAGTGTTAAAGTTCGCAATAGGTTTTCTGTTTTTGGGCAAAAAAGTTTAACTTATATACCAAATTTCAAGTCAATAGCGTCAGTAGGTTGGGAGATATAATCCAAGTTGCGACGGACGGACGGACGAACTACCAAAAGCATAAGGGTTTCTAGGACGACCTCGAAACCCTAAAAACAAACAATGAACTTCCATTAATTAGTTTAAAAGTTATAAGCGAATATATTTTATTAGTGCGATAATTTTGATGACGTCAAAGTTTGTTTGGAAAACAAACGTTCCGAGGTAACCCGTACCCGATTTTTTAAATATGTATTTATTATTAAAAGATTTTAGTTTATATATTTGATAGAAGTATAAAATTAAACAAGTAAAAAAAAATAATTTGATTGTAACTTGATGTATATATAATTTTATTTAATACGGCTTTATGGTATAAGTTAGAGGGTTGAGTTTGACGTTGATGTATTTTGCTGTTTTGGAAATGTTCATTTTATAATTTTTATTATTTTTTCAGGAAAAAAAGCTTTTGAAGAGAGAATTAATACGAATTAAAGAACACGATTTCACTTTTTATTTACTTCTGACGGATACGAGCTTGTGCTTTAATACAAATATTGTCTCTTATTTTAAAATATGATTAAAATCCATCATACGAAGTTTTAAAAATCAACATATTTTAAGTAGGTCAACGTTAAAAGTTAATTCTTAAATCACAGCTGAGGATACAAGAGGTATTCCGTAACAAAGTGAACTAAATCATTAAATATTAAACAGTTATTACGGGAGCTTCTCCATTCTTTTTAGCTTTAATCTAAGCCCAAAGACCTCCATCACCAAACCAGTTTATTTAATAGGTTCATATTAATTATATACATTAGAGTTTGAGTTCAATTTACTATCTCCTTTAAATTACAAATTTGATGAATTTTAAATTAGGCTAATCGTCTAAAAGATCCTGGGTTAAACCCATCAATGGACTAACAGAATTTCTTTAAAATTCCTTTAACGACATAGTTTTTACTTATTGATCCCAAAATAGTAGTTGACAACAAGTTAACTATGCAAACGTTAACAGCTAATCATTAGAGTTAATTTACAACACAATAAAATAACGAAAAAACAAACTTAAAACTATAGGTACAGAAAGATTCTATTTATTAAAAGGAATAACAAATAGTCTCCCCCTCTAAATCGAACATTTGTTTATTTAAAAAACAGCTGTCAGCCTTCATAAAGCCAACATCAGGACAAATATGCATTGAGTTGCATTAATAAAGTGAATTAGTAAAAGATCATGTCAAACGTCGATTTTGTTTCACGCTAATCTCCGACATTATCTTTTTTACCTTAATTTTAAAGTTAACAAAACTTAACATGTCAATTACCTGTAGTTAAGAACCCTGGCGATGTGCAGAAATTAACTACTAGTTTCGTGTAATTTTTATTAAATCGTACCTCACTAATTTTAATCAAATTCACAATTTAACGGTTGCAAATTCAAATCTTAATAATTATAAATTACTTAATAATTATCAATTTAGCAAAATTTAAGGAGCGTAGACGATTGAAATTAATCTGCAGGCTACTTTTTACAAACCATCCAAATTTCATAAACATCAGAGAAGTGTGCTTTTGATGATACAGGTGTTATTAAATGTATGTATGTGCGCATGTGGAAGAGAAAAAGATAGGTGCAGAAGGTTAAAACTTCTAAGGGACCAACAATGGACCAATTATGACCTACTATCTAAATTTCAATAAAATCAGATAAGTAATTTTGGTTAGCAAAGATTGAGCGAGGGATCGGCAACAGTCACGGAATCAAAAATGTTCCCTGATGTCTTGAAACGAACTTCTGTCTTGGAATTTTTGAAATCGGATCACATACCAAAATGTATCAGTTAATTCGTAAATATGTTTAATTTCAGGTAGATTTAGTTAGGAATGCATACTTATTACTAATTTTTATGAACTTAGGGTATACCTATGATTCTACAATATTTATAATTTATTTTGAAGAATATGGAGAGCCGTTGAATTTCATTTTTTCGTCGAACTCCAGACTGGACGAGCGTAAGTAATAGCGGGTATGATATGTGTTAGTGATTTTTTTTTTGTATTATTATTATTATTTTTTTTTTNGATTTTATGGTTTTACAGCCAGTTATTGTCAATTTTTAATTTTTTCCCTCAATTTTTTAAAACTGTCTTAACTGCTTTGATTTTTTTAATCAATGTGTGTACAGACGGTTGAAATTAATCTGGGGCTATCTTTAGGCTACTTTTTACAAACCATCCAAATTTCATAAACATCAGAGAAGTGTGCTTTTGATGATACAGGTGTTATTAAATGTATGTATGTGCACATGTGGAAGAGAAAAAGATAGGTGCAGAAGGTTAAAACTTCTAAGGGACCAACAATGGACCAATTATGACCTACTATCTAAATTTCAATAAAATCAGATAAGTAATTTTGGTTAGCAAAGATTGAGCGAGGGATCGGCAACAGTCACGGAATCAAAAATGTTCCCTGATGTCTTGAAACGAACTTCTGTCTTGGAATTTTTGAAATCGGATCACATACCAAAATGTATCAGTTAATTCGTAAATATGTTTAATTTCAGGTAGATTTAGTTAGGAATGCATACTTATTACTAATTTTTATGAACTTAGGGTATACCTATGATTCTACAATATTTATAATTTATTTTGAAGAATATGGAGAGCCGTTGAATTTCATTTTTTCGTCGAACTCCAGACTGGACGAGCGTAAGTAATAGCGGGTATGATATGTGTTAGTGATTTTTTTTTTGTATTATTATTATTATTTTTTTTTTTTTTTTAAGAATGGATCCTAAATATATGATTTGGTTTTTCCGGTCGATACTTGTTTCTTCGAATAATACACAAATGTTCCCTTTAAATAATACAAATCGTATAACTAAGTACTTCACTATCTAGAATTAACTTGATTATACGCCTATACGTTTACTTCTTTAGCAAAAAGTACCAATTTAAACCGAATTAATAGTAAGAAATGGATAAAATAAAATTCTAAATGCTGGTGCTATATACCATAGCATATGGTGGAATATACTAATTCCGTGGTTTACCTTTAATATAATCACTCTGTATAAAATGATAAGTTGATACTCAATCCGCAGATGCGAGAAAGGAGGCCTGATATAGTCACATAATTGTTATATGATGTACAATTTTTTATATTTTTTTATTAAAAAGACACCGTTACATAATTTAAGGTTTAAAAATATTTAGGACATTATTTAATATTATGGATAATTTTTTCTAAAAAACCGAAATTCTGACTTTCTATAATTATAAGTAAAAATTATATTCGGTTTGCACACATATAATAAGCGAAATTTTGCATAAATTTCTTAACTTTCTCTTTTAATCGAACTTTGATGATAGGTGTTTTTACACCATTTCACATTTCTAATGTAAAGTATAAAGCTCTTTAAATATAGGAACACAATTTGTATCATATTTACAATCAAAGAATAATTTTAGACATTTTATATTTAATAAGAGCAATTCAATAAAAATGAAATAAAATAAATTAATAATATAAATTGTTTTTTCCGTGGGAGGCTGTGAAACAGTAACTAAAATAAATTGGTAAGGCGTGAATTCTCACGTAAAAAGGGTTTGGTTGGTTTTGTGAAACAAAATTAGTAAGGTTGAGGAGGGGGGGGGAACGAAAACATTCGATGTTTCTTAACAAAATGGCGCCGAAAATGAAACACTAACCCTAAGTGGTATATATATTTGTAATCTACTCTTCAATACCTTTCATTTGATACCCCACTTC
>KZ651963.1:196054-231569 GCA_001010745.2 Gerris buenoi | reverse complement strand
AAGGAGCCTTATATATATATATATATATATATATATATATATAACGGATCTTGTACTTATCTAATTGATTTTTTCTTTTTAAAAAAGTCTTCAAGGTGGTTGTTACAAGGTGTGCAAAATGCTATATTAAAAACTAGTAATTTTTAAGTAAAAGATTTGAAGCGAAATTGTATGAAAGCTTTAAGAAATGTAATCTGTTGCATCATTAGAGTGTAGTGTAAGTTAAAGGCTGTAGATAAGTTGAAAAGCCAGCCCAAAACACCCTTCTCCTACTTCAAACAGAACCTATCTTCCACGTATTTCCTTCTCTATTGCTCCCTTTGTTCGTAAGAACACTCCACCAATCTTCTTTTATTTTACTTCTCCTTTCTTCCTATTCCAATATCAGGGTATACAGGGACCAGCAAAGACTAGCAAGAAGGAGAAAAGTAACGCAATTCCACCTTATCTCAGTTCATTTGGTTGCCAATTCATTTGGCTCGAAATCAGACGAAATTCTTTTTTCTCTATGCCTTTTGGCTACAAAAAACTAATAGATCGGCATTGCGCCTGTTTCTTTTAATCTTAAAGTAATAAGATTAAATTTCCTATTTTTTCCTTAAACATTAAACAATTTATTATTTTATTTGCTCTGTATAAGAATAATGTGTTGTCGAAATAAAAGAACAAAGCTAACAATAATTATCATTTAGTTTACTTTTTTGCTGAATTAAACAAGAAACTTAGTTACTCTAATAAGTGTATTAATAAAATTATATCAATTTGACACTCAAATAAGCTGTCTTGATATATCTTTATTCCATTTTAATTCTGGAGCAGAGGTTTATAATAATGTACATTTTTATTTCTATTTATTAATACAATAAGTGTAGTTAATTTTCAACGGTGTTACCGTAAAGTTGACATTATAGTACAAACTAAATAAAGGTATTTATTAAATTAAACCCAATCAACAAAGGGATAAAGAGATTACATGCAATTTAAATCTATATATACATTAACTTAAAGAGTGTAAATTGATCAGAATGGAAAAGTTTTGCTTCCGAGCTTACCGAAGGTAACGGAAGCTATGTGATCGTTCTGAAGAGCTAAAATATTTTAGGTCTCCGATTTCAAAAATTTCAAGACAGAAATCCGTTTCAGACATCAAGGATCATTTTTGGTTCCGTGTCTGTCAGTCGGTCTGTCGGTCTGTCCATCAATTTTTGCGAACCGCCATCTTAAAAACTACACGTTCAATTTTAATGAAATTTGAGTGGTTAGTCATAATTAGCCCATTGTTGGTCCCATATAAGTTTTAACCTTCTGCGCCTAATTGTTACTATTCCACTTGCGCACAAACATACACTTATTTACACCTATAGCTTCAAAAGTACTAATCTGATTTGAATGAAACTTTTATAGTTTATAGAAAGTAACCCGAAGATAGCCCCAGATTAATTTGAACTGTCTACGTTCTTTAACTTTTGCTAAATTGATACTTTAATTCTTGTAAAATATCAAAACAATTTTGACACATTAAAAAACGGGGAAAACAATTAAACCAATTAGACAATAATGGCTTGTAAAAGAATAAATACAATAAAGTACAAGGAGAGGATGCGAGGAAGCTATGTGCCCCACCAATTGGCAGTCTATTTGGATATTTTTTCATATATAAAAAAATAGACTGCCAATTAGTATGGCACATAGCTTCCTCGCATCCTATCATGTACTTTATTGTTATATTAACATTAACATTATTATTATATTAATTTATTGTTATATTGTTTATTGTCTATAAACTATTAATAGTTTTAGCGATCTTTAACACTTCATAGCGGTGTCGCTGGTGGTTTTACTAAAAATTTGTAAAAAAATTTGTTTTTGAAAAAAATATTCGTCTCATTGAATAGATGAAGTTTGATTTTTTTTCGGCCTAAAATTCCAATTTTAAATTTAAAGTTCACGCTTACGTGAGCGTTACGCATGAACGCTTGGACAGATAACATTGCCCAACGAACTCGTCCTTGGCATTGGTTAAATGAACATGCCTACCAAATTTCATTAAAATAGGTCAATAATTACTCAAGTTATCATCGGACCTTTTAAAATTAACGGACACACAGACCGACAGACAGGCAGACAGACAGACAGACACGAGACCAAAAATGTTCCCTGATGTCTGAAACGGATTTCTGTCTTAGAATTTTTATAATCGGAGACATAAAAGTTTTATGTTCTCAAAAGTGAACACAATGCTTCCGTTACCTTCGGTAAGCTCGGAAGCAATACAAAAAATGAAATAGAACTTTTTCTTGTAATAAGTAGCCTGAAAACAGCTCTTCAAAGGATATTTTAATGGAATGAATGTATAATGAATATATAATGTAATGATGTATAATGTAGTCCTGGTTATTTTCTATGAAGGCAATGGCAAGAAAACTATTTAGCCGTTTCATTTAATCACTTGGACTACATGATGTTAAGAAAATGCTATTTATTCCTAGCATTAGCCTCACGCGGAGTGAGGGGTGAAGACTAGTATTATAATTATAATTTTATGAGAGACTTCTTCTGTTTAAACTATAAGAAGACCAGGGGCCCTGTGACAGGATTCTCGGGCCCCTAAGCAAATGAAGTTCAGGGCCCTCTACCAGATAGAAGTACAGATCGAATTGTTTTATTCTTATTTTTTTCTATGGCCCAGCAGAACGCACGTTTTGCATATTTTTAGAAACAACGGAAATATAGTCTAGGCGCTTTCCACAATGTTATATATTTTTGCAATCTACTCTTCAATACCTTTTATTTGATATTCCACTCAAAATTTTAAAAACATATTTTTAATTCGAGTGACGTGAGTTATCCGCCATTTTGGATATGAACAGCTGATAATTTTGAGTTCCCTGTTTTTTCCGTTTGCGCGTCAAAAAAGATCTTTAATATTGGAAAGTTTCATGTTTTTTTCTCTTTTGATTCAAAAGTTATTAGAACCGCACAGAGTGACAGACAGAAACAGGAACGAAACCAAAAGGCTAGTAATATTTATATAATCAAGTTGTGTCCCGACGACCCACCTCGAAGTTATTTGTTATTGCTAAGCTAAGGCAACCAATTTATTCCAGTAAAAATAAATGTTTGTTTTGATTTGGCTGCCTTCAAATAGATATAACTTATTTAAATAGATATCTAAATTATTAATTTACTTAATTAATCAAGCCATAAAATTAAGCTCGTTTGCCACGGGCCTAAGGACTTGTTATACGAGTATTATAGTCCAAATAAAAAATTTGAAGCTATTAGTTGTAGAATAGAATTCCTGTAATGGAATGAAACTAGTATCTATACTATTTATGTAATTTTTATAATTTTATAAAATTTTATTTGAACAATAAAATTACTCATCTTGCGTGTGTGTGCGCATAGTGTTATAAATAATACAAAACATATATTTTTTTCTGGCTAAGAGCTATACTTTCGTGTTATTCCTCGCACGTGGCCTTAACTAAGAATGTCATAGTCATAACTTATAATTAATATATGTATATATGCTTTCTTAACTTCACCCTTTTTTGAAATCCCAATGTTTACACGTAATGGAGCGTATAAAAATGAAGGAAAATATGACTTTCTGTATCTACTGACATAACGAGGCCTGAGGCGCCTTCGGTTCGAGCCACCCTCATATTGTAGTATTTGTTCAAGGGACTTGGTACATAGGGGTTGGTTGTAGCGGATACATTTTTTTGTTTTCTTCTCCCGCACTTTTAGAGATAGCTAACAAGTGTAGAAGAGACGATGTCGAGGAGGGTAGGGTCAAACAATAGAAGGCTATAACCGTGGGGTAAAAGTATAAAGAGAAGAGGCTTGTAATTGTAAAGCTGTGGCGGTTGAACGAACCAGGGCTGTAGGAGACACACATCTGTCAGCTCTCACGCCTTCTCTAAAGCTTCGTACACCCCTTAACTTGACGTGACACAATTAACTATTAATCCTATAATAATAAACTATATTATAACTAGACTAGCTTTTTATCTACTTGCTCTGTTACTAGCTTACTTAGTAAAATTTACACCTTGTTTTATTGTTTCTACTTTCGACAAAATAAACTTTCAGATAAATACTAAACATTGACAAAATCCCAACATAAAAAGTCTGTACTAAAATAAAATACTTTGCCAATTAATGTGGCACATAGCTTCCTCGCCAAGAAAAGACAAATTAAGAAAAATAGCTCGATAAAAATAATCAAAATGTTGGAACGGCGCGGCACTGTTCCAGTAAATATTTAATAAAGTTGGAGAAGTTTAATAAACATTTGGTGGAGAAACAAAGCCTCCAACAAGCACTAATACTTTATTTAATAAACAAATATAAAACTGCAACCAAATCGTAGAAGCCGCTGTATAAACAGGTTTTTTTATCCCCCCCCCCCTCAAAACTAAAAATTACACAAAACAGAATATAACAAAAATTAATCTACTATGCAAGAGCTTTTCAACGATATACATCACATTATAAAAGATTAACTTTAAAATTTGTACCCCTGTACTCTAAGGGTACCAAAATTATATTTTTAAAAAACAAACAATACAAAAGGGCATTCATTTAACTAATAAATACATATAAATAAAAATCCTAATATCAAAAAAGTATTTAAACCCTTTAACCTACAACAAAATTATAAATCGGTACAAAAGTACATGCACAATATTTTTAAAAAATCAACAAATAAAAAAGCTTTAATGTACATATCAAGGCCTTTAAATTGATATACGACACAATATTAAAAACCAAAAAAAGTGGTCACGTGACACGGCGCACGGGAAAAAGTTTACTCTCATGTTCTCAGCAAGTAGGATGAACTAATGAAATAAAATATACTCAATTTAAAGAGCATTAGTGTGAGATTCAATCGCCGCAATCAGAAATAAAATCGGCCAACTATTATAGAATCTATGGCCATTCAAAGACAAAAATGGAAAAAAACAAAACCAAAAAATAACAAAATTATCACCATTTAAGGTACAACCGTTGATGATTCGACAAAAACTCATAGGACTAAAGTTGTAGATCTTTTAAAATCAGTTACCACTTGTGTTATCCATTTTCTAGTACGACTTACCGTTTGGCTGCAATAAGCCCTCAAACCAGCTTAAAAATCAAGTCGGCCATTTTTATTTTTTAAGGGTGGAAGGAGGGGGAAAAGTGAACTTTTTATAATTATTTTGGTTCACAATGTAGACGTTGCGCGTCGAATGGCGCAAACCGCAAGTCTCTAGCTCTTCTGGAAGTGGGTAAACATTAATGTCAGTCAGTGAGTCAGTGAGCCATGAGGCTTTGTAGTATAAGACATATTAATTTAGTACGATTTGAAGTGCGCAGGTGGTTGAAATTTGGCAGGTGCTATCTGCAAGCTACTCTCGACAAACCATGAAAATTTCATTAAAATCAGATGATTACTTTTAAAGATATAGCTGTAAATAAATGTATGTTTGTGTGCATGTAGAAGATGAACAAATAACCGCAGAAAGTTGAAACTTATATGGGACCAACAATGGGCTAAGTATGACCTACCACCCAAATTTCATTAAAATTGGACGTGTAGTTTTTAAGATATGGCGGTTCGCAAAAATTTGTGACAGACCGACAGACCGACAGACCGACAGACCGACAGACCGACAGACCGACAGACCGACAGACCGACAGACCGACAGACCGACACGGAACGAAAAATGTTCCCTGATGTCTGAAACGGATTTCTGTCTTGGAATTTTTGAAATCGGAGACCTAAAATTTTTTCGTTCTTCTGAACGATCACATAGCTTCCGTTACCTTCGGTAAGCTCGGAAGCAAAAATAAAATATTATTTTAAAAATGTATACATTTTTAAAAAGGCGGACATCATATATTTTATTATAGAACATCTGTGTATTTCCTTAATAGTAAAAGTGAGCTTAAAAGATTATTAAACGTATTATGCATTATGAAGATAACTGATAAATAACAATAACAAAAAAAAAAAGAAGATAAATAAATTATAATTTAAAGCATATTATATTCTTCAGCAGCAGTCACGCTGGTTTTTAATTTGTATTGTTTAAGCCCATGCTTCAGTTAGAACAAATATGATAAAAAATAAACAAATGCAAATTAATCCTATCTTTAGATGCAAACAAGTATAAAAATGCAAATCAAATCAAATATATCATAATATGTAGAGTTGCTGACAATTTCAATTAGAGGATATGAGAGCAAACAGCAGCGTTTTATCAAAGCCATTTTAAATATTAATACGGGCTAAAATTCTAGAGGTTTGTAAACAGAATAATGGACTATTACATAAATATAACAAGGAATAAACTCTAATGAATTAATGCTCAGTGTCGCCTTTGAAAACGGAGTTTCCAGTAAAAATGACTAATATCCTATACATCAGCAAGCATGCTCACAACAGCCCTACCGGTTTTAATTCTTTTTCCCCTGACGTTGGTTAAACTTTATCTCGGTGTGCAGGGACTCGGGCGTGGGTTGGGGGCGGAATAAATGTCATCCTGAATTAATGGATTAACCTTTGGACGGACATTTTTATACTCGGGTTTTCGTAATAAATTATATTTGTTCATGGGTATTATGACGAGATAAAACCTGCGAAAGGCTCGAGATTTTACCGAGAGGTTAAAAAAGTTTTGTAGTGTAGGAATAGTTGAGGAGGAGCAATAAAAATGTCTGGACCAGGCTGGGAAAGGGTTTTTTTTTAATGTTATCAGGGGGGATGAAATCATAATTTGGACGGGGGTTGGTAGCCTGCCAGGCTGAAACGTTCTAAATGGACCGATATTCCAATGAAGTTTTTAGTTACTTGTTGACTTGGAAAGGGTCCTTTTACAGAAGAATTTTCATCTCCCTGTTTGGTGTTTAGTTTTTTTGTCAGGATATTTAAGGTGGGCGCGGTTGGCGGGACTGCCCGAGGGAGCCAGGTGCGGCCCGTCAGTCCCTCCTTTACCTCTGACAGCTCTGCATCTCATTGTTACCTTGTTTTCTACTTTAATCTCTGTCTCGACACCCCTATATAAAATCCCTATTTTTAATAATAGTCATCTCGTTGCATCGGATCCTCGTTCTTTTTTAAGTGGGGAAGAATAATGTCCGAATCAGAATTGTCTGAACGAGTGAGACTAATGCTTCACCCTCCCACCGATCTCTATACTTCTCAAACAGTATAATCTAATGCAATAATAATATTATCATCTCATATTTTGTTTTCAAAATATGTACATCTACAACACATACAGAATTAGTACTGCAAAAAAGAGTTTTAACACTTCCCTGCTGAATATACTAAACCGCATATTATGAGGTCAAGAAAATAGAGAGGAGTAAAAAAATGTAACTTAATACATTGTATTTTTACAAAAGTGAATCGACACACACTCATTTAAAAAAAAGAAAAAAGTTAGTTAATTACACTAAAAGGATTTTAGCATGATTTAAAGATTTATGTATAAAAATGTTCTATATTTCTATTAAGAAAAAGTAATATTTAATACATATATTTATTTAATTAATAGTATATATCAGATATTACTACCAATTATATAAATATAAACCATTCTTAAAACTTAATAGAAATCATGTAATTATAATTATTCATAATGAATATACCATTTTACTATAACAGAGTGAATATTCTTGAATGAACTAAATCCGTTTATGCCTATACAGTTTTTGACTTATCATTAATACAGGATTTTGGCAATACAGCCAATTTCTATTAGGTCTATGTTAAATATTTGTAATATTTTTGATAGTATGTGTGATTTAGTCACGACCAGAATTGAATTCACTAAAAAGATAAAGTTACTAGATCAGCCATAAATAAAGAAAATCTAATCCCTATGGCATACAAAATAATTTATTGCTGAAAAATTTGACAAATCGTAAGTGGGAAATTGAATAAAGCCTGATAATGTCAAGGATTTGTGAAATATTGTCAATATTAAATTTTAAAATTTATTAAACGCCTAATGACTACTAGAAAAGAAAACTAAGTCATCAAATACAGCAAAATAAAATGTCCAATTGATTTAATTTCATCTAGTTTTTATTAATCCACAACTAAACTTAATATTCTCTTAATATGTGTAAATATCAGAAAAGCACATAAATACTAAAACTTCCGTAAAAAAGAAACAGCATTAAATCCGTAGATAGAAATTAAGTTTATGGTATACAAAATACAACTCTCTTCTTCAACACAATGATTTTATTTTTGAAGGCCAACATTTATTTAATACCCTCTACCGTTAAACGTATTGAACCTGTAGCCTTTAATTGTATTAGGCTTGAAATAATGAAATAATTATAATAATTGTATTAAGAAATAATTTATAAAATTATGTGATAGTGAAAATATAGTAATTTATTAGCTACATAATATAAGGCCAATATATTAGGAAAATAGATAATTACTTTAGACAGCCAGTGAAAATAAATTATTTAGCAAGCTAATCAATTATTCTTTTAGTATATGATTCTAAAAAATTTATTCTAAGATATTCTAACAGATACTTTTTCAAAATGTTAAAACAAGTCTAATTGGGTTTGCGAGGAAGTTTTTAACTAATCAGGTGATTAAATGATTACAGGTAGTAATTTGACAGGTTCTAAAAGAGGCGTGCGGGCAGGGAGCCCCTGTCAGCTATAACCGGTTGATTCGTCACGCTAATTAGTCCTCAACAAGCCTCTTCAAGGATACACTCAAATATCTCGCTACCCATAATTATTTCAGATTAAGCAAACATTTATGGAAATAAATATAGGTAGAATAATGATTTTTTCCTGTTCTTTTAAAAAAGTGATGGTAACAGGTAAAAAGTTTTGGTCTAAACTTTATTGAATAATCCAAGACACAACATTTAACTTTTAATATCTAACAGATCATATTCAGTCATTACTTGGGTATGTTCTCTTAATGGTATTAATTCTATTATTTTGTATTTTTTTTTAAGGCAATCAATACTACTCTGGGTTTTACAATGGAATTAATTACTGTGTCAAGAATAATATTCTAGAATAGAGAATAGTGCTTTTCGCGGAATTATTTTTCTTGCTAATTAGTTTTTAGAGCAAAAATTTATAATTTTATTTTACGTAAAATGATGTAAACTAAGAAAAAGTTTTATTCCATTGTAAAATTTAATTATTTCCTTAGAAACAAATTAAAATTTAAATATTAAATAAAGGTTCTAAATTGATGAATACATATTGAATTTACATTATTATTGGCAAACTCGTTTACACATCTCCAAGATCAAAAAACTGTAAATTTAATTTAATATTTATTGGTTCTTAGAAATTTTTAAATTGAGGAAAATAAGAAAATATGTTTCCAAGAAACAAAAAAATAATGATTTCGGCAATAATGATTATGCCAAAAGGAAATTACAGAAAAAAAAAAAAAAAAATAGAAAAATATTTTGTAAAGGGTTAAATGATGTGGTGAACGGTGAACGGTTACATTGAGACTAGTTAACGGTTTCAGTCAATTTGTATGGGAATATATTTGGTATTAATGCATTCTACGCACTAAGAT
The DNA here is from genome assembly GCA_001010745.2 of Gerris buenoi. NCBI lineage: Eukaryota > Metazoa > Arthropoda > Insecta > Hemiptera > Gerridae > Gerris > Gerris buenoi. The sequence goes on along the minus strand of KZ651963.1, from coordinate 221,992 downwards.
AGATTGTAATCCAAATTTAGTTTTGTAATAATGATATTACTACAGCATCTTAGAAGATATATTAAGTCAAAATTTAACAAACAATCATTAAGCTAAATTGATTTTTTGATTTAATCTTAAAAGTTTACTTATTGAAAAAAAAAAAAATATATAATTGTTACATTTAAAAGAAAAACTCAATCTTATACCCATTCGTTCAAACCATTTTAAAAGCCGTTTAAATCGCCGCTAACCATTTCAGAAATGATTAACAAGATTAAATCATATTAGATATAGGAGCGTCTATGGAGGGTCAACTAAAAGGAAATAAAATTTCTCTCCACGTAGATTTTTTAGCAAAACTAGCCAAGGATATAGTATCTAAGTGTCGCTTATACTTTACTAAATAAGATACTTAGGTCTTTCTTTGATTTAAATAAAGCTTATTTAATTTAATCTTAACATTATTAAAATCTTTTAAATCAGAGTTGATGTTTAAAGATATTCATATACTGATGATAAAAAAACTTACAGAATAAATTATATTAATTTAATTTTACAAGCTATTTATTTATCTTCACTATTATGTGTGGTCTCATTTTTTAATCAATTTTAACTCCCTTTCCGACTAACTAGAAAGCTAAATCCTTTACAGATTATGTATTTCCGATAGCAATTCCAGTAANTTTTTTAAATTTTATATTATATAGAATACTATTGAATGTTTTGTTCCGTGTTTAATAACTCAGATCATTTGTAACTTAAATTTATCAGTTGGGTTTAAGTCTTGCCAAAAGTATCTCATTAAAAACAAAGCCCGGCAATACTATTCACAACCCATTCCCAGCATCAATTCACCAGCTTTAATAAAAAAAACCTAAATTATACATAAGTAAAATACTAAATTTAAGTCCATCTTTATTGATAGATATTAAAAACTAAAACCCAGTAATAATAAAACAAGTAGAAATTCTTAGGAAAGATTATAAAATTGTATGTAATTCGTACAAACTGTATTACTATTTAGTTTATTTTACTTTAGGTCTATGCAAATATTAGCTTATCTGGAATCAAAATAATTTAAATATATATTAGCAAGATTTCTAGAGAAGGTAAATTATATAAACTATGCAGAAATTGGACTATATATTTGAGTTTTAAAGAATTGAAGAAATTCAATCTTAAACCAAAATTAAATCATCAATTTTAGACTAATATAAAATCATCAATTTTAAACCAATATTAAATCATCTATCCTGATAAAATGCTAGATTTAGTGTACACATACATGTATGTGTTGTATAAACAAATAGATTAAATCCAACTTTAAATTTGGATTTAAAATATAATATTGTTTATTACATTTATACAAATAATATTTAAACATCATTTGATGGTATTATTGAAATTTTTCTACTGTGGTATACCTATTCATAAAAGAAAAATTGTCTAAGTCTTAATATTTTTATTTAAACCCATGCGGTTCCATTTAATATTAAGAAAATAAATTTGGGAACAATTATTGTAAAATCAACTTTCTGATATTTTAATTAACTAACCTTACTATACAACAAAATGTTTATATTTTTAACCATTTTTATAATTAATAGCATGTGTAAATTATGTTAGCTGATAAACAAAAAGTTTAAAATAATTAACAATTATTTTATTTCGATAGTTACTTAGCTCATTTTATTTGTAGACTAACTGATGACAATTAATTACTCTTGCAGAGAGGGACTATATAGTTGCGACAAAAAGTCATAAAAAAATTAAAATAGTAAAATGTTATTTATAATAGAAAATATAATCTTAATTCATAACCATTAATTAATATTTGGAATTCGTTAAAAATCAAGAACTACAATAATCTAAGTTAGTAATCTGTAATATCACATTAAGTATTATAAAACACTAAGTGATACATAAAACCTAATGGTTTAGGTAAAAAAATAAATATGTATAATGGATCAATGTATTAAAAGTCTTTTATCTAATAAAAAGTCATACCGGGATATGCTTACTTTGAACAATGCCTCACCTCTTTTATAATAAAATTTAAAATATCTAGACATTGGAAAATTTGCATCTTCCGGATAACCCAAGTTTTATAAAATAGAGATAAGGATAATAATAATAGAAAAAATTACCTGTAGTTAAATAAATAGCGCTAGGCCCATAAAGGCTGAGGGTCATGTGGGAGGTAGTGAGGCTGAAGTAATTTTGGCTCAGGTCTTGATCGCGGCTCAGGCATAGCGTATCCGAGTTTCTGCCAGAAGGACCTGTCACCCCATTCCAAGACGGTGGAGCGCTTCAAGTAGGACCTTAACTCCGGGTCCAAGTCCCGCGGCCTAATGCCACCCGCGAGAATGGCGATAAGGCCCCGTCTCTCCTTCAGAACTTCACCAAGGGCCGACTTGAATTCGAATCTGCACCACTCCCCGTTGACGAAATTTCTCGTAACTATCACTATAGTCCTCCGACTAGACTCTACGGCTTCGACGAGAGTGTCCGCCACGTAGGAAGAAATATTAAAGTCTCGATAGTGCAAGCATAACCTATAAGGCGGCTCTAGGCCTGGAACTAGGGCTTCTCGCACGAATACATCGTCTTTGGCGCTGTATGCTATATAAGCGTCAAATACGCGATCTTCGCTGTCTCTAGCAGATGGTATGCGAAGTCCGCAACGAGAATATACCCAAAGTCTGAGCTCTCTTCTATATAGAAAGGCCCCACAGGCCGCAAAGGCACCTGCGACAAAGGCGCATAGAGTGACTACCATCAAAGGAAGGTAATCTTCTAAGACTAGCCTATCGACGAGACTTCGCGTTCTGCCTACACCATAAACTCCGCACCAAGTACTATTTAATTCTTTAAGGCTGGGCCCCACTAGCATTGTTTTGTTATTTGACAAGCAACTTATTTCACTGGCGTCCGCTACTTTCGCATAGTTACCTCTTAACCAAGAACTAAATTCTTTCATAAAACCACAATCACAAGTCCACTGGTTACTAGCTAACCCTATTTCAACTAAATATGGGTTGTGTGAGAATACAGTTACTGAAAAACGACGAAGTTTGTTGTTGTCCAATCGTAGAACTTCTAGCATTTTTAAACCCGAAAATGTCCTGTTATTAATATAATGAATTACATTTCCTTGTAAATATATCTCTCTCAAACTTTCAAGACTATTAAGCTCGGATCCAAGGAGCTGTTTGATACTGTTGTTTTCTAAATGAAGAACTACTAATCGGCGGAGTCCACTAAAAGTATGATTGTAAATTGCAGCTATGTTAGAACTATTGGCATATAGAACTTTTAAATTCTTTCTACCAATAAATGAATGACTGGATAGTTCTCCAAAGTTATTTCCGTCAAGATAAACTTCAGTTGCATCCATGGGAATACTGGTAGGCATGGTGAGGTAACCGGCAGCCGAACAATCCACTATATTAGCGGACCATGACTGATCATGATAGCAAGTACAGTTTTGTGGACATGTCATTTCACAATCACAGGCGTCAAAGTCACAACATGTACAAAGTGCAAAACAATGAGTTTTGTAAGAACACAAAAAATGTGATGACTCTGCTTCTATTAATGGAATGTATAACCTTTCTCTACTATAAAGAAGTTTACAATATATACCTTCTAAATCCATGACTTTAGGATGCTGTCGCAAATAGTCTAATTTATTGATCCTTTGGAGCCATTCCATAGTACAGTCACAATGAAAAGGGTTGCCTCCGATATAAAACTCTGGTAGGGGGCGGGTCTCTTCGACAGGACTCAGATGTAGAGCGTTCAGCTCCATCTCCTCTATCTGGTTCGCATATAAATCCACCCGAGATAAATTCGTTTTCTTTATAAACGTGTGCGGTTCTACGAAAGTGATAAGGTTGTCGTTGAGGAACAACAACTCGACGCTGTTCGGTATCGAACCGGAACTGACTTTAGACAATTTATTGAAGCTGGCGTCCAATGTCTGAATTCTGAGCTCTGATTCTAAATTATAATGATTTCCAAGTTCAGATATTGAATTCTTGTGTATATCGAGCCATTGAAGGCCCTGGGGGAGCATGGCGTAGTCGAACCACTCTAATCTGTTATCTGAAATATTTAACCAGAGAAGGCTAGGGATGTCAGTGAAGATTCCGTTAATATCTGCGAGTTCGTTAGCGTCCAACCTGATAGCCTGCAGGTTTATATTACTTTCGAAAGCATTGCTTTGAACTTTATTTATTTTATTTCGGGACAAATTTAATATCTGCAACGATGGTAAATCAGCAAACGTGCTCTTTCCAACAGCAGTCACTTGATTACCGATAAGTCGTAGTCCGTAAAGGTTAGTCATACCCGAAAACCCAGGTTTATCAAGATTCGTTATATTATTTTCACCAAGGTCTACCGTTTTTAATATCCTCATATCTTTCAAAGCTAACGGCACAGCTGTCAATTTATTACCGTTTAAATTTAAATCTAAAAGTCCAGTACAATTTCTAAAAGCGTTAGTATGAATTTCATTTAACAAATTATTATCAAGTGAGAGAAGACTAAGTACATATAACCCATTCATAGCGTAAGCATCTAGTTTACTGATCTTATTATATGATAATACTAGAGTATGCAAATTATTCATGGGAGTAAATGTATCAGGCGGTATGTTTTCGATCAAATTGTGCTCTAGATTTAATATTTGAAGGGTATACAAATCGTGAAAGAGAGTAGGGTCCAGTTTTGATATCCTGTTGTGAGAAAGATTAAGGAGGACTAGACGTATAAGACCAGAGAAGGTACCACTATTAATCCAAGCAGACGTGAGCTGGTTATAAGATAAATCCAGTGACAAAAGATGATTCAAATCGGAAAACAAACCAGGCGAGAGGACAGAAACGGAATTATTCTGTAGATGTATTTCTTGAAGGGTGTTACTGGCCTCGCGAAACAACTCCGCCGGTAAAGCCACAACTTTGTTATTAGAAAGATCTAACTTTGATAAGCCTGGTAGTCCGCCCAGCGCACGCTCCGCTACCATTGAGATTTCGTTATCAGATAAATACAACTCTCGCAAACCTCGAAGAGCTCCAAAACCTTGAGCAGGTAAAAGTACGAAGTGATTCCCCGAAGCGTCTAATACTTGAACATCGAGAGAGCAAGGAGAGTGCGGTGGCGGGGGTCGACCTTCAGACTCTTCATCTTCTGGTGGGCTGATAAGTGGTTGTGGAGGTGGAGGTACCTTTTCTCTAAATCCAAGATCGCTGATATCTTGCAGTCTGTTCCAGCTGACATTTAAAGATACCAAATTAGACATTGGGCAGAACACATTTTCCGGAAATGACCAGATATTATTAAGACTGAGATCTAAACGTTCAAGCTGTCTAACGACAGAGAAGGAGTCTGGAGCCACTTCCAAGCTAAATGCAGGCCAGTCGATGTTCCGGGTACGTAAAGTAAGATTTCTCAACTCTGTTAGACCGGCTAGAGAACCGGGTCCTAACCTCGTCACTTTACAACTTTCGAGAGCTAGTTGCCGAAGAGTCACTAAGTGAGCGAAACCACCGTCTTCGAGGGACGAGCGCGCCGCGAGACTTGGATCACACGAAACAGACAGGCCGGCGGTACGTTCAGCAGGAATCACACTAAAGTTCGTGGTATCAAGATCGCTGTTAACAGTCCTTAGGTTACAAGCTAAGTAAATATCGTTGCCTCGGACAGGCCACCATCGGCAATCATCGGGTGCCTCATAAACCGAAGCGTTTTGGGCCGTAGCGAATACGGCCATCGCGGCCAAATATAGGAAGCGCCTAACTCGGTCCATGGCCTAGCTGATCATCGGTGAGTCGATGATCGCGCCTACCCGATCGGAAGGAGACTGAAGACCGTGCGGCTATATCCGCATCCAGCATAACTACTGAGGAGTCTGCGTCCCCGCCCTACCCCCACTATGCCCCCTTCCAAGTCTCCCTCCTTTCCGTGTACCCCCACACCACCCCCTTCATCCCCTGTTTCAACCCTGGTCTTACACTACCCTCCTCTACTATATATTTTTATCACCTCTATAGTGCATCAGTCAATCTCTTTATTTTTATTCGTTTATCAGAAGTCACAATTATGAACGCTAATATTTTAATTCTTTTAATGAAAATTTTTCATCATCGTAGCTTATTATATTTGTGAATGGACTAACCACGAGCTATTGGTGAATAGAACAGCTATTAAAAGGACATAATTCTTTTCTTTACATAATAATTTAATTTACAATTTGGTTAAGATAATAAAAAAACATAACCCAATTTGAAATCAATTATAGCTCTAAATTTGGGGCACTATCCTCCCAAACATATTAATTAAAAATAGTTACGACCATTTTTATGAAAAATTTAAATTGTAGTCAATTTAAAAACCAGTTTTACCATATAAATGAAAAGACCTTAAAGCGGCTCATACACTACACGTGATTTGCACGGCGTGCAAGCACGTCTTGCCAAAAACGGACGAAACGTGCCAGTGTATGGAGGTCTCCGTGCAAAGCACGGCGTGCAATGCTTGGCACGGTGAGAATCAAGACGAGTTTGATTTTCGGCGCGCCATGCCATCCTGCCACGTGCCAACGTGCTAGTGTGAGGGCTAGTCTCGTGCCACGTGCTAAAATTTGCAACATCTGAGGCTACATTTCGTTCGCTATAAATAGCATCAAGAGATTCTTGCTGGTATTTTTTCAAAATAAATGATATAGCGTTTTTCTGTCTCCCAATTTCTTGTCGTCGTTTATTGACACTTGTAGAAATCACCATTGTTTGTGGCGAGTTAAGGGTAAGGTAATCTTTCTTCTTTAACCAATTTTTAGTCTTTATTTTCCTCATCTTTCGTTTCTCCTTGCTATCATCATGTATCGTGCCAATCAGGAAAGCTTTATTTTTCGTTACCACAGGAATAACTGGCCGTGTACACTAAAAGATCTTAGTATGAACACCGACTTCTAGCACATCACAGAGCAAACTGCATTTACAGTGTGTGGCGCACGGCGTGCCATGCTAAGCACGGCGCGCTAATATAAAAAATGGCACGACGTTCAAGCACGTCGTGCCAAAAACGGACGAACCGTGGCAGTGTGTGGAGGTCTCCGTGCCTAGCAAGGCGTGCAATGCTTGGCACGATGAGAAACAAGACGAGTTTGATTTTCGACGCGCCATGCCATCCCGCCCCGTGCCAACGTGCTAGTGTGTGAGCCAGTCTCGTGCCACTGCCACGTGCTAAGATTGCAACATCTTTTGAGGCTAAATTTCGTTCGTTAGCATAAAGAGATTCTAGCATGTAATTTTTGACAATGAGTTATTTATCCGCTTTTCTGTCTACCAATTTCTTGCCGTTGTTAATTGACGCTCATAGAAATCACCATTATTTGTGTCGAGTTAAGTGCAAGGTTATCTTTCTTCTTTAACCAATTTTTAGTCCATATTTGCCTTCTCCTCCGTTTCTCCTTGATATAAGTTTCATGTATCGCAACAATTAACAAAACAGCTTAAGCTTTATTTTTCGTTGCCACAGGCATATAACTGGTCATGTACACAAAAAAATCACAGTATGAACACTGACTTCTAGCACGTCACAGAGCAAACTGCATTTACAGTGTGTGGCGCACATCGCAACGTGCCATGCTAAGCATGGCGCGCCAAAATAAAACATGGCACGGCGTGCAATGCACGTGTAGTGTATGGGCTGCTTAAGTTTAGGGAGACATATACCTTTTTTCAAAAAGAAGAAAAGAGAAAAAATAAAAATATGAATGCCCAAAAACAAATTATTTTGTAATATGTATTGTGTTTTATTACATAAATAATTTTTCAAAAAATCGGGTGCGGGGTACCTCGGAACTTTTCCCGTTCTGAACTATCTGATTTATTATCATTCTTAAAAAAAAAAAAAACCTTATTTTTAACACCTATATTTTATTTAATTATTTGAAGTTTGGCGGTATTTTGACAGATGTAAACAAACTTTGACGTCATCAAAATTATCGCACTAATAAATATGTAATTATATTAGCTTATAACTTTTAAACTAATAAATGGCATTTCATCGGGTTTTTTTATATGTGTTGCTTAATTTTTTCCGGTTCCAACAATATGCTAAATATTAAAAACCTATTTATAATTTCGGTAATATTAAACGTCTAAGTTTTAAACTTCAAAAATTGATAACTTCAAAATGGCGTCCAATATCAAAATGAAATTTAGTGGGCTTGTTTTTCATACAAAGAGGTACATTCGTGCCAAATTTCAACTCGATCAGGGCCATTTTCGATTTATTACTAGTTTCTAAAAATTTTGCTGACTCAGCAAACTGGGTTCAAGATTTTCCAGGTGGCTCCACTAAAGGTAATGACTGATTTTACTGCCAAGTTTCAACTCCCTAGGTTTAAATACCTTGGGCGCTACGATGATAACACACATACACACATACACATACATACCCACATACATACATACAGACGTCATGCTGAAAACCACTCAGGAGGTCTTAAAAACACCCAAAAGGAAAAAATTCCGTTGAATCACGAAATACATTTTTTTGGTGAAAACAATACTTTTTCTGCTATAGGTAGTGAGGAATAGTGAAAAAAATAAAAATAAAATAGGGGTTCAAATTACAAATACAATTATAATATGTAAGTTAAACTCTCGGAAAAAATCAATTTCCCGAATAATTTAAGTTTGAATATAAATTAAATATAAATATGATATAGTTAAAAATTGATATGGGTCAGTATTTTCATTTTTAGCATCTAGTTTTAGAGGGTTCTTTATTCATATCGTTAGTAAAAGGTCACATTTGCGTTTACTAAATTCCTATTACTTTCTTTACTTTTATCAGGTAAAGTAATTAACTTCTAAATTGTTAATTATTATTAAGTATAAAATTAAGTAAGCGTAACTATTTGACTCATAGTATGTAAGTATATCAGCATAATGTACATTGTGTATCAATAACGTGTTTCTATATTTCTGTGCCTCTAATTAAAATAATAATTATTATAGTGCTTAAGTTACACGACATTCTTTTTCACTTAAACGAAGTTCAGAAGAATTGACATACATACATAGAGGAAACGCAAGACATTAGACTAGAATAAACGAAGAGATTTTTTAACCATAGGTATAGTTTCGTTAAATACATTATTGGAAAAGTTTAGAGGTTCATAATAGAGTTAGATTCAAGGAAGCAAGAAGTTAGCAATTTCACACAGAGTATAGAATCGAATACAATATATTACACGAGACAGGGAACTTTCACAAACTTAACAAATAGCCGTTCAATGAGAGCTCGTGTCAGTTGATCACCTGCCAAAATAACCATTTCAAAGAAAGACATAATATATGTCAACCTGTCCTGTAACTGACCTCTTGCAAGAAGTCATGTTATAAGGAAATTTAAACAACTCCCTTTTCATTTTGCACCCAAGTGTTCGCTTAATGTTGGTACTCATTAAATTATCTAAATATAAAAGAAAATAAGTAATTAGATTCAAACTGATAATTACAAGTAGATGAGTAAAGGGGCCGATTTCTAATAACATAATGATGTGATACTTAGAATTAGGATTCAATGGAAACGGCAGAAGAAAACCATAATTTAGAAGTAACTTCTTTTAAAGAAGGTTTTTTTTTTTTCTTAAAGCATCGTATTAAATACCTAGGGTGGTTAAAAGTAATCGCTAATAATAAGTGAAGCCTCTTCATCATCTTTAATATAGTAATAAATAATTTAAAAGATTAATAGTTAATAACTATAGTATTATGAGGAATTCTAGGAAACATTTAATCCACGTGTCGTGTAAAGACCAAGATTTAAAATCTGCATTACAACCCATTTGCATTTATATCTGTCGGGATGCTCCGCTACGGAGTGTATTAAATTTAATAGATTTTTTTAATGTGATGGTTAATAAACTATACCGTCAAGAAACACTGAAGTTATTTTATTAACTGAGACTGAGAATATCTACATATCCCAGTTTCCTACATCTCTCCACCAATGTTGCTATACCCCCTTCTTTTAAATAAAATAATAAGTAATAATCCCTTTTTTGTAATTGAATACTGGCATAATAATACTAGATAATTGGAAAAAGAGTTTAAAGAGTTAACTTTCCAGGAAAAGCGGAGGTATTTTCCTTCTGTTAATACATGCTTATCATTCATTACCAGTCATTAATACATGCCTAAATCCTGAAGAAAAGCGTTCTCCCAAGTATTAACTTGCTAACTTCAGAAAATCAGCTTGGCTAAAATCCTCCAATTTTTAGGGTCCGTTGGTAAAACCAAAAAAAGAAACCCATTTATACTTTCGTTCCTGGTTCTGTATGTCACTCTGTACGGTATAAAAAACGGTGGAATCATGAAATTTTGATCTTTGGAGTATGAAAGAACTTTTAGAAGCGCACACAGGAAAATTACAGCAAACTGAAAATCATCACCCGTTCAAATCCAAAATAGCGGATAATTCATGTCTCGCGATTTTTTTTATTTTTTTTACTTTCTGATTCAAATAGACAGTAATGTGATGGCCGAAAATTTGGCATACTGTTAAGAAAAATTATACCACGAGGCAAAATTTAGAAATAATTTTAAGCTCTAAATTGGGGGCACTACCACCCAAAAACTCTGGAAATAACGTGAAAAAATTATTTTTCATAAACGATTCTGTCGATTTTGATTAAAAAAATCCTTAAATGTAGTCCATTTAAATACAAATCTAACAATATAAGTCGTTTTCCCGGGAATAATCTAATTTCTGAATATCTGAAAATTTTCTGAATATCTGAAAATATCTTTAAACGCTGACGGAAAGAGGCCGGGTTCGATTCTTCGAGGAGAAGTTACTTTTATGATATATTTTAATAACATGTTCTATAATAATTAAATGTACCTACAAAAACTAATAAATGAAAAATACTGGACTAAGTAATTAACACCTAGCAGGATAAGTTTGTCTGAGTTGTCGTGGACCGATTTTTTTTAAATTTTGAGTGGGTTATCATATGAAAATTACTTAGATATATAACAATTGTAAAATTAATAATTTTAATAAAATTATATTGTTTAATTTGCCACACCAAGAAAAAGCGTTGTAAAGAAACATATAAATTTTGCTTTTAGCTCATGTTTTGGCTAATGTAAAATTTTGCTTATTTTTATATTACTAATGATATTCGTTTTAGGGTATCGTTGGTAAAACCAAAAAAAGGAACCCTTATAGTTTCGTTCCAGTGTCTGTATGTCACTCTGTATATGGTTCCAATAACTTATGAATCAAAAGAGATAAAATCATTAAGCTTTCAAGTATTAAAGATCGTTTTGACGCGCATACAGGAAAAATAGAGCGAACTCAAAATTATCAGCTGTTTAAATCCAAAATGGCGGATAATTCACGTAACGCAGAATTAAAAAAAAAAAAAAAATGAGTAGGGTATCAAATGAAAGGTATTGAAGAGTAGATTATAAAAATGTATAACACTTGAGGAAAGTGTTTAATTTTTTATACCATTTTGTCAAAAAATATAAAACAAGATTGCGTCCCAACCTGTACTAATTTTATATTCACAATACCAAGAAACCCTTATACGTGAAACTTCAGGCACAACAAATTTTTGTGTGAGACTTCGCACACAACAATTTTATTTACTTTATTCTTGCAGCAAGACGTTGTCACGTAAACATCACGATGCACCTCACTCCTGAAGATGCTTCCAGTAAGCGAAACGTCGGACTTTAACCCCTTCGTGAAGAAGATATCACCGGAAAACCAAGTTGTTTATTAACTATAAAATAAACAAATAAATGTAGAGCGTAAAAGACAAACATACCCACTGACACACATCTTTATAGATATAGATAATAATTATAAGCAGATAAAGCACAGCTTTATCAATCGGGAATATTATAGCTTTATATCATTAAAATAATTTTCAAAATCGGATCAGTATATACATACATATATACAGGATAGTTTCAGAGATTACCTACAAACAAAATATAGATAATAATAATAATAATAATAATAATAATAAAATAATTGCTTATGTCACTCGGGATACACGCTTTCAATCTGTAGCTTTCTTCTATTTGTATTTTTTTCTAGTGAAATAATATTAAAAATCGTATTAGCTGTTCCAGAGAGTACCTCTCCATACTACAGCGACATGCCTGAACGGTATAGTTTGCGCAAATTATTCTGTACACCGCCACCGTGGCCTGTCGATACCATGCAGACAACGATGCGCAAACCTCGGTTTAGTCCATCCTTCTTCCAGCCAGCTCACACTTTCCTGCTTGTATAGCCCTTCTACAGGACACAAACAATACATAGTTTGTGGAGTTGCAATTATTCTTTACCTTTTTAAGAGTCTACAAGCCGCGCTTACAGGACCGCACGGTATACAGTCTTCTCGACCACACACAGGGGTTTCATGGACGGCCTATTACAAACAAAAGTGCAAATAATTTTTTATTATTTATCTATTTGTGGTTTAGCTTTGGTATTTCGTGTATAAAAATGTGTCATTATTAATTTAAGAAAGGTTATTAGGGTTTTGTAGGGACTTCTCAAAACCCATATGCCGAGGGTGATGTGTCAGTCTGTCCGTCGCTCTTTGGTTCATAGGGCCCGAACCGTTTAAGCGAAAGGGTTTGAAACACTGGTGCAACTTTTTGACCCAACCATAAGAAAAATATACAGAAGTTCATAATTAGAAGTGCGCATGCGCAATTCGAAAAAATGTGGTAAACTCAAAAATTGATATTATTTTTAATTTTTGAGTGTGGGTATCAAATGAAAGATGCTGAGTAGGACGAAATATATATATATGCTTTTTTAAATGTTGCATTCCTTATTGCTTAAAAAAATCAAAATATACCCGAAAAAAATTTCCCCCCCCCCAACCACTATAGATCGGCTGGTGCTAAAATTTCGAAATGATTTATGCTAATACCTTATTGTGGGGCGATGAAAATTCCCGGAGTTCGTCCCAAATTTTCAAAAATTGCCAATTTTGGGTGCAAAAAAGTGAAGTGCGCCCAAAATTTTATTTTTTAAAAATTTTGAGTTTTATCAAATGAAAGCTGCTGAGGAGTAGGACACAAATAGCTATATATATTTTGCTTTTTTAAATTTTGCATTCCTTATTGGTTAAAAAAATCAAAATATACCCCAAAAAACATTATGACCCCCCGGGTGATCGAACCCGGGACCCTTGAGATCGAAGACAAAAAATCATAATTACATAACGGGTATGCTTACTCATCTACAAAACCCTAAAAAGTACTTGGACACAAGTACTTCCCAGTGATTTTCATTTTACTTATTACGAGTTGGGTGATTTGTAACTGTAACCTGTTACTATTGATTATTATTATGATATTTTTAAAATCCAAAAGTTTCTTCAGTGAATGGAACAAAGCTTGACTACAAAGAACTTAAAATTTAAAGAAACTTGAAGTTATCGATGAGATATGTATGTTAAAGATTAAAATTATTGTCTAGACGAAAAATAATAATTATTTATAACTAATATAAATTTGTATATTACTCAAATTTAAAATAGTCTGACAATTAGTGTGGCACATAGCTTCCTTGCATTCTTTCACTTATACCTTTCAGTTATGCTTTTATAACCCATTATTTTTTAATTTATTTGAATGTTTTCCCCTTTTTGATTTCGAGCTTCTAGAAAGTGACGGAAGCTATGTAGGTAATCGTTTTAAAGAACGAAAATTATTAATTAGCATTAACTACGGGAGACATATCGAGAAAAATATACTCCAGCACTAACCAAACCATCCAAATTATCACAAACCAAATCATTCTCCCGCATAGCTTAGTTGGTTCGAGTGCCTGTAACGGATGTATAGGAGGCCCGTGGTTTAAGTCCCGGTGCTGGAGTCTATTTTTCTCTGTATGTCTCCCGTAGTTAATGATAATTATAATTTGATTTAAATTAAAATGTAATCTTTCCGTAGTATGAATACTACCAAAACTTAAAAATTTGAAAAATATTATGTCTCCGATTTCAAAAATTCCAAGGCCTTTTCGGCCTTAAACGGATTCGTTTAAAACGAATCCGTTTTATACTATGAGTTAAATATAGAATATGCGAATTTCATTTTATTTTTAGGAATAGGTAAGACGTTTTCAGTGATTTCTCAGCCTATTTACATTCATTTCCATCCATTTTATTAATCTGCAAAGTATACATAATACATACATACCTAAACTAAATCAGATCTCGTTAGTGAACAATGTTCACTAAACACAGATGGACCTCTTGTGAGATATAGGGAGCAAGAAGGAAAACACCAGGATTTTTTGCCCCCTTACCATCCTTGTTAAACATTTTTACGTTAGGTAAATCTATAGAAGTTAGAATAGAAGTTAAATGCTTTATTCTAAACTATCTGGAGATATTTGACTTAACAGAATTGCTTTCTTTTGTTTGTTTTGTTGGTCAGTTTGTGAATGTTGGAAAGTGGTTAAGGTTTAGGTTATCACTCTGCAGTGTTCCAGCACCTGCTCAGAGGGTGCAACATGGTTCTATTGTTAAGAAAGAGAAGGTAGCAACACGTGTCCGACTGGCCACGGCCTCTTCCTTTCCCAACGCTTTGTACTCCTTCGTCTCTAACGAAGCATTGAACCACAATCTCACGCCCCTAGAAAAAGGTCGTCAGTGCTTACAAAACCACTAAACCTTTATGTTTGTCATCCCCAAGATTTTATAAGATAAATCTGTTTCCTATATATAATATTAAGTTTGTACCGAACTCCTAACTACTCAGAAAAAAAGCTCAATAGTGTTTAAATTGTATTTCAAGTTTAAGTTTAAGGTAAAACTTTGATATATCTGTGTTTCATAATTAGGAAAAAAAACTATTCATTATTTCATGAAAAATACTCTTCCCTATTAAAATATATTTCATAATGATTTTAAAATATAATTCCGATTTCTATTAATAAAATAGATAATCACGGGTGCAAGATGATTCGGTCGGTAATTTATTTATTTATTTAGGGTAACTATGGTCCATCTAATCTATCTGGTAATATCCTTTAGTATCTAGTAACCATCTATCTGGTAATAACCTTTAGTACCACTACTTCTAATTTAGATGTTTGCTTGTAAGTACTTTATTCTTTCCCATCTATTGATCAATACTTTTCTTAAGAATTTTTTATACGAATCAATCATTTAAATTTTGAATCCCCCCCCCTCCCAAAAAAGTAACCTAAAATGTTAATTTCTACAGTTACCCATAATCAAATTTGATTGATAAATTCATTCTTGTCATTTGACTGTTTCAGTGTAGTTCCTGTTTTTTTAATTTCTACTTTAGTAGTAGTTTTCATTTTTTTTAGAACGTGATCAAAAATATGTTTTGTAAATCTGTTAGTAGGTGACTTAAGAGTTTGGTTTATATTTCTTTTTCTAACCGTTGTAGTAACTCAAAATAGTGTTTTGCAATTCGAAATCATTATAATAAATAACCATTTGTTAGAAATATACAATTTGTTTCAATCATATTCAATATTTAATTCATTCATTTTATGTACTTCTAAATCAGCAATCGCTGTGGTTAGTTAGATTATATTATGGTTTATGGTTATTATAAATCTACGACTAATGGTTAGAATATGCAATTTTGGGTTGATGTAGCATATATGAAGTAATTTTAGTATCGATTGAGATAAAAGGTAAAGATTAGTCTATTACTTGTTTGATTAGTCGGTATAATTTCATAAACTATGAATAAAATACAGACTGGTTTCAATTAAACTATCATCGTCAAATTATTACAGAAATTTAGTACTAAGCACTAATACTAATAGGTATAAATAATAAATGCACGAATATTTTTATTTTATTTTAGACCTTTTTAGTAAATTTTAATAAAAAGTGATTTATTATCTTCCTACTTATTTATTATTTAACTTTTTTTTATCACTTAAATTTCTTTTAGAGTTATCTTTCAAGAAATAGATTACACTGAGCCTGAAAAATAGATGAATGAATAAATTAGAAGCTGTGACACAGATTACAAGGCAGTTGAACGGTATTGTGCTGAAGCGGTTAGATTCATTAAATCTGTCACGGAGTGGAGGGAGGGAGCTTCCTTCTATGCGGGTACTGGTTGTATAACAATAGAGTGGTAAAGCCATTGTAAGAGCTTGAGACGTGTCAACCTTAAATCTTGACAGTCTCCTTGCCTACCTGGCTATCCTCATATCAAGCAAAAACTCACACCCTGACCAAACTCAATTTCTTTAAATCTCGACAAATTAAACCTTATTTCCTGCTAGAATCCAACTACCCTTCTTTACTCTACTAATCCAATAATTTAAACTAAGCGTATTATTGATTATTTTTGTTGATAAGACAAGTAATACGATCGATGAATCCTTTCACAATTATTTAAACATTTTAACAGGAAAAACTGTACATTTTTTTCCAGATTTTACTTAAGGATACTAAATGTTTCTTAATCCTTTCAACTTTTTTGTGTAGTGTTATGTTTATATGATAGATTGAAAACCCTATTTATATTATATAGTTATAAGAGCGATCTAAAAAATTGCTCAGTTATAAAAGAGATTTATTTATGTGCAAATATAAAATAAATATATTTTTTCACCCCTTTAATGGTGAAAGGGAAGTGCTCTCTATTTGTTTATAGTAACGAGGACTCTTCAGAGGGGGAGGAGGTGACACTCAATTTTTTAACAGAGTTAGGATCGCTTTACTAACCTATAAACAAAACTTGAATGATGTACCCCCACTTATTTTCTTAAATTGAATAATTTTTGTTATTCTCTACACCTACACTAAAGGTTTGATTATGACCTAACCTAAAGAAAAGTTGAAGAAAAAGCAATTTTATCTTTAAAAGATTTACAGACCAAAATGTATATACAAAATATATATCGTATCTGAAAAATTTAATCATTACATTATAATTAGTAATTTGTAATTAACAAAAAAAAAGAAAGAATGAGGTAAAAATGGAATAAATCGAACCATAATTTATTCAATTGTTTAATATTCTCAAATATCTACTGAAATAGGTTATCACTGCTCAGAATAACAGTAATTCACTACATTTTTCGTGACATTTCTGGACACTTCAAAAAGTAAGTTTGTCTAGATATTAGTTTTTAATCCAATTAAATAATAATAATAATAATAGGTATTGATTCAATACTTCCTACATGAAAAATTAAAATTACTTATTTTTAAACTATTGAGACGTTTAGACAGCGATTATAAGGTTTATTGTCATATTAAGGTTGTTAACAGGCTTTAGTGGAGGTAAAATAGTTAGTATTAGTTATGAGGTGGTGTTGAAGGTTTCCATTCATAGTTGTTATTCAGGCTGGGTGTTTGTGAGGATGAATTAATAGAGTGAAGGTAGGTGTAACGGCCCTGTACGGTAGCGGTTCGTGTCAGTGGCACGGTAGAAGAGAAGTCTGTTGAAGGAGCTACCCGCAGGATTGCACCCGTCTCGCCTACACTTCCCTTCCTTCCCCAGGGTAATGGGCATCTCAACCCCTTGACCCGTCACACTCCTACCCAAGATTTATACTACTCGTTACTACAATTACTCTATACAATTCCTCCCTTGATTACTTAAGTGTTTTTCTCCGGAAAAAGAAAAATGAGTTTCATTTAAAAGCACGCACAAAAACAAATATTTAGGGTTTGTTTCTCCGAGGTTTTTCAGACTGTTGCATTAGTTGAAAGGGTCAGGCCCTCGCAACGCCGGACTAGGGATCTTTACTGCATTAGTTAAAAGGGTAAAGGGTTGCTTTGCTCTCCCAAGTAAATGTAATTCAGGGAAAAAAGATAAAAGAATGCACTATGTTAAAGTCAATTATTAGAAAAACATGTAACAACACTAACACACCTAATAGAGTACACTGATTAGATGAATTACGTTAGTTAAAAGTGGCCTTAACAAAATCTTAGAATATTATCCGATTTCTTGATTTTAGCTAATAGAACTGAAATAGGACTTAACGATTTTTTCTTTAATTCAATTTTTTCTCTAAGAAGCCTGTGTAGAATATTATTTGTTTTTGTCAGGCAGATGATTTAGTAAAATTATTTATATTAAAATATAGTATTTATATAGTAAAATTATTTATATTTAGCTTATAGAAAAAAATTGAAATAGTTTGCCAATCAATGGCACCTAGCTTCCTCAAGTCCTGTCACCAGACAGGTTAATTATGTTTTACACAACAGGTACATTATTGTCTACTCTATTTCATTTTGTCTATTGTCTATTGTTATTGTCTACTCTATTTCATTTTGAGCTAACCGAAGGTAGTGGAAGCCTTATGTACGTTTTTTTTGTGTTCGAAAATTCCAAGAAAGAAATCCCTTTCATAAATAAGGGACCAGAAAACATTTTTGGTCTCGTCATATGAAGTCTATAGTTGAATCATTTTTGGAGCCACCATTTCTTAAAAACTAATCAATTTAATTACCATTAAATGACATTGTTTATGTATGTAATATGTAATTATCCTCAGACAATACCAAGTCCCAAATACTCTATTTCATTAACTACTTCGAGCTTGTAGGTATATAACGTTGAGTAATTAAATCTTCGAGTATGTGCAACGGAAGGTACTGTTGTGTTACTACTGAGAATTTACTCGGTAGCAGACTAAATTACATTCAGTAAACGATAAGTCGTTCTACACAAAGAAAATTATTGTAGTAAAACAATAATATAACAACAATATAAGGTATGTATATGTAGGGTAGAATAGAAAGGATATTTGCTCAGAGAACAGAGATACAATACAATTGCATTAATCTAACGTAATCAATCCGGCAGGTTAATTCCTACACCAGGTTCGATCCAATCACTTCAGCTCCAGGAGCTTGAAAACAAGGCTCAGAAATGCGTTAATTGATTTGTGTCGAGTGCGTTTTCAACAGCTTCGAACTAGAATCCTTGTTACTTGACATCGACTTGATCTAATCTGATCTGCAACAGTCTCTAATTTATGTCTTTTAATTTTTTTTATATACTTTTTTATTATTTTTTAACTACAAAAAAAGAAGAAAAAGGCTCACCACATATTGTGATTCGAGATATAAGCGGCGTGGGAACCGATGTCTCCAAGTCGTAAGGTACAGAATAGGGATAGCTTCAGCCATGAAAGATTGATGTAGACTTTTTTTAGGGTCTCTTTGTGGTGTAAGGAGGCACCTGCGTTGGTCTTTTTCCCCCAACCTGTCACCCTAAGACAAAATATTATAAGATAAAAAAGAAACCCTCTCCCTCTACAGACAAATGTACGTAAAATACTCTGAATTTTTTTACTTTGTAATTTAAATATAGGTATCCAACTAACAAAATGAATTAGTTTTAATTTAATTACCTCTCTCACATTTATAATAAACAAAAATATGGCTGATAAATTTAGAGAAGACAAAGACTAGAGAAAAATAAATAAATTAAATTATTAAAAAACTTAGTCTGAAAAGAGTGGAAAAAAAATCATATAACCTACTCGTAAACAAAGTAACTTCAAAAATCTTAAAAACATAGGTGGCGCTATCTAGCGACAACCATCAGGTAACTAACCGATACACAACAACTAAAAACAGGTGGCACTATCTAACGACAAATTACATAAACATACAAAAATACAAAACAATTAAACATTCTTATACATGTCCATAAAAACCTACTAAACAATTAAACCTGAATATACACCATGGAGATTGTCAATATCACTTTTAAAATTTAATGAAGAGGGGCTCTTAGAAAACTGTTTTAGTCAATTAGTTGCTATCATTAAGTTCCTGGCATTATATAATGATGACTTTGTTAAATAAGCATAAGCATAAATCAATACTCAATTTAATTGAAACGAACTTCGAAATGTATTTTATGACACCATGACAAGATTATACGACATACAAAAACTATTTAAAACAATCATAACCACAACCACAATGAAATAAACCCAGGTTCATTCACTCAAAGTGGCATTAATCCAATCTCACAACAGACTTGTTTTAATTGTTAAAAAAGGCGATGAACAGTTAATTTTAGATACTTTTAATTCATTTTATCCTCGGCTTAAATTCACTATGGAGTTGGAAAATAATGGTAGTTTATCATTTCTTGATATTAATGTTATAAGAGGGCCCAATAATTCACTACTTACAGACTGGTATATCAAACCACTAGTACTAGAAGAGTTTTGCATTTTCATTCATCTCGTATACTGTCTCAAAAAATAAATTGTGTCCAAAATTTGATAAAGAAAGTGATCGACATTAGTAGTCCTTGTTTCCTAATCAAAAATAGGAAAATATTACAAGAGTGTTTCAAAAATATAATGGATACCCTGCTCAACTTGTTAATCGTTGTTGGCATAGCTATTACAGTCAGAATCAGAGGGTTCAGTCGGTGGAGGATGGTCCTGTCGCGTATTTCAAGTTTCTGTTTGTTGAGGGCATTTCTCAAAGGATTCAGCGAATTTTACGGAGAGAAATACCTCAGATTCGTTTGGCGTTTTATAGTAGACTCAGGGTTGGCTCGCTTTTTACTAAATTAAAGGACAAAACACCAATTCTCTTGCAGTCTAATGTGGTCTATGCGATAATTTGTCAAGACTGTGATAAGATTTATTATGGAGAGACGTCCAGGTTGGTAAAAGAACGGGTTTACCAACATGATTATAGTATTCGGACACAGAGGACTACTTCTACAGCTTTGGCCCTTCATGCTGTTAACCAAAATCACAGATTTAATTTCAAGGAGGTCAAAGAGTTAGCTCAGGAGTCGGATGAGCAAAAGCGACGGACGTTAGAGATGTTATATATTAAAAAGGACCCCTCTTCATTAAATTTTAAGTGATATTGACAATCTCCATAGTGTGTATTCAGGTTTAATTGTTTAGTAGGTTTTTTGGACATGTATTAAAATGTCATGAAATGAATGACATGAGTATACTTCTACAGCTTTGGCTCTTCATAATGTTAATCAAAATTATACGTTTAATTTCAAGGATGTTAAAGTGGTAGTTCAAGAGTCGGATGAGCAGAAGAGGCGGACGTTGGAGATGTTATGTATTAAAAAGGATCCCTCTTATAATCTTCGTAGTATCTATTCGGGTTTGATTGTGTAAAGTAGGTTTTTATAGAATTTCATATATATTTTATAGTACTTTTAATCTTTGTTGTTTGTCTTCAAGGTGTTTACATGAATTGTAATTAGTTAGTGGAACCTTTGATTTTTTAGTTTTAAATTCTCTATGTTACCTTGGTGTGTCGCTAGATAGTGCCACCTGTGCTCTTCTTAGATTTAGAATGTTACCTTCTTCTTGTTTATGTGTAGGTTACGTTATTGTTTTCCAGTTATGTCTTGTTATCCTGTATTCTAATTTAATTAATTTATTTTTTATCTACTCAATTTATTTATCTAGTCAATTTGTGTGTTCATGTAATGTTTATGTAAAAGGTTTTCCTTCAATTGTATTCTTTGTAAGTTTAAAAGTTTAAACTTTTAAGCCATCAGCTAAGTTTATTTATTTTTTATTTTGAACGAGTTAGGCATCTTGATGTTAACACTTTTGAATTGTCTTTTGTTGTAGATCCCATGAAGAAGGTTTGGATATAAGCCGAAACGTCGGATATATTGAGAATGTTGTGAGGTGTGGATTTGTTTTTGTGACCGAACCCTGGGTGTATCATATTTTGTTATTTATATATATATATGTGTGTGTGTGATTTTTTTTAATTTTGCAATCCAAATTGGTTTTATGAGTTAAAATACCCAAAAATTCCTCCCCCAACCACCCAATTAAAGGCTAGTCAAAATTTTTAATAATTCATGCAAATACCTTAGTGTGACATAAAGATTTTTTTTTGTCGGGGGGGGGGGGGNAATGTATGTAATTTCATAAGAAAATACGCATATGAACCTTTGAAACCCTAAAAACTGGGACTTCTTGTCCAAAGCTTATTAAAAAATCAAAACTATTCCTTTTTCAACATCTACTTTTCTTTCCAACAGTGGTTTTAAAATCTCTTATCAATAAAACCGTATATTTATATAGGCATATGTGTTTATAATAATTATAGTAATAATAATTCGTGACCCAAAAGCCTGCGAGTGGCATGGGCCTGCCAAACAGCTTTAACTACGATATATTTGTACGTAGTGGTAGTGATTGATGACAGGGGGTCGGCATGTCAATTTCAGTCGTGTAAGACTTATAATATGGCACATATTATGATTGGCGGATGCCTCTTCATATTTATTTTCTCTATATTTATTTCTAAATATCGGGTAAACACCAAGCATAGGTCCCCTAGCCGGTGTTATGAATCGAATCAGGACCTATACGTTTAAAGCGGTAACGGAATATAATACAGTATAAATAATATATTTATTATTGTAAAAATAACTTGTAAAAGTAACTCATGTAGTTTAGAAGCGAAGTTGATTCTGTTTATGGTACGTGTACGGTATAATATATTGTGACACGTTGATTGTTTACCTACTTTAGTAATTACTTAATACAGGTAAGAATATCTGATAATGTAGCAAGAGAGAGGCGGCAATCTGGGGGCTTTGTTTACTGTGCCAAGGATCTGGATCCCGGGTTACGAGACATCCGGAGAAGCCCAAGGCATACATTAAAGTCTGCTTAGTTTACTCAAGGCAAACAACCGTGGAAATTAATTCTGAACATAATTACCATGACTGAAGACAATTTATCAATATTTGCGAGGACTGGATTGCCGACTACCACATTCCCTCCTTGGAGGAAACTGTTCTCCTCTTACTTGTAAGAGCAGATAATCGAGTAAATATATAGTTACACACAACGAAAACAAAGGTAACATTTCACCAATAGTATTGAAAAGTTTCAATTTTATTAATTATGCACTTGTAAATTTAATTTAGATTTTCTCATCGTTAGTTTAATCTGAAGTGTGTTTTCCTAATCTTAAATTGTGTTATGATTCAAACAAAGTCACAAATACCAAAAATTATTCTGATTCCTGAAATGCAGTAAGACGTAGGGATGTTAAAGCTTTAAACTTACCAGAGACTATTTATTAAAACATCTCTGCTTGTTACAAATAATTTGTTTAGTTGTGGCGTGGCTACATTATATTAAATATAATTGAGTTGTGTCCCGTCGACTCACCTCGAAATGATTTGTTATTGTTAAAATATAAGACAACTACATTTTTCAAATAAATGTGTTGTTTTTATTTGTTGGTCTTCAAATAGATATAATAACTTATCTAATAGTCCAGTCATCATAGACTTATATCAGGGGGGTACCTTGAAAAAATTCCGAATTTAATGAAAATTTGAACTTGAAAGGGGTTTCCAGTAGTGCTACACCCAATTTTCCGAACAAAAAAACCTTGTGCTAACTTGAGGGGGGGTCAAAAACCACAAAATGTTGGCACTTTTTTCAGTTTTTTGAAAATATTTCAAAAACGGCTAATTTTAGCGGAAAACTTCGGGATAGTAATTTGTAGAGTATTCAATTTCCTTCACATTTCACTGGTCAAACTTATTTTTTTACCACATACGAGATATAGCACTTCGAAAATTGGCAATATTTTTCAAAAAATAGTGTTGCTCTCGTTTCGGGCCAAATATCGGCATAAAACAGCCCCCCTACGAGAAATGTCATAAGGAATAAATTTGTAGTACATTAATTCGGCTTCCTTTTAAGTGAAAAATGAAGTCTGTAGGCCCAGTAGTTCAGTTGCAATCGTAAAAAAACACAAAAACGGAACATTAGGCCAGTCAAATTTGACTTATAATTCATAAAGCTTGATGCCGTTCTGATTTTTTGATATGTTGTTCGGACCAGGTATGGTAGTGTGATCCTAAGTTTGCAGCTTCTGAAAACCTGTGGTAAGTGCGTAATATGTGGAAAACTGAAAAATGTTCGGACTTTTTTCAGTTGTTGCTATTATAACCATCCAAAATTTTCTTGGTCGGGAAACTTTAAATATCAGTAGATAAGGGCGCCAGAGAGGTGGAAACTAAATTTCTCTCCAATTCCACCTCTCAAAAGTATAAAAGAAAATGTATGCAAGTTTTACCTGGTCAGGCAGATATTGACAAAAGAAAATCAGAGTCCCAGAGTGGTTATAAATGGTCCAAACCATCGGCAGCATTCAGTGGAGGCAGGGCGGGTTTTAACGCAAAAATAACTCGATTGACAAAATTAAAATGTATTAAATTCTTCGACAACTTATTGACACTTCTTCACAATTAGAAGGTAAAATTAAAATTTAAATGAAAATGAAAAATAACTGTTCGTAAAACACAGAGTTTATGAAAAATGTAATTCTTAGACAATACGTGTCAAGCCGACATAAAGGCCGTGAAAACATAGGACACGGAGCTAGTGCAAGGAACAAGGCTTGAGCTAGACTGACTCGTGGGAGCTCGCAGCCAGGTGAACTCCGAACCTTAGAGTCCGTGTAGTAAGATTAATCTAATTAAAAGAATAAAAACATAAACAGTTCTACCTATTTAACTACTACAATAATTTTTATTTACAAAGTCTTCACCACGTTACACTATATACCTCGTAAACTATGCGTTGTTCGATGTTAGTTGTTCTTACTATTTTTTGAGTACAATAAATTTACAAAATTATAGTCCAATGGCAACCCTGTACGTCCAGTAGTTACCCAGATATGGCACTTTAAAAATTACTTTTATTTTCCAAAAAATGTAAATTTTAAGTATTCCTCTCGTTTCGGGCCGAATATCGGCATGAAACCTCACACCTTCGAAAAAAGTTATAAGAAAAGAAGTTGTATTAAATTTAATTGGCTTTCATGCAAGCTCAAAATGAAGCCTGTAGACAAAATAGTATTGTGTGTGTCTGTAGACACACATACATATAATATACATTATTTTTCAACATAAAAATAAACTAAATAAATAAAAAAAAAAAAAAAAGGATGGAGTTAACAGCATTTGTGGGCAGATCACTTTTGAAAGGTTGGCTTCAACTCGAAATCATTTTAAAGCGCTTCCGCGTTGTATTCAAATGGATTCGGTACAAGCTTTTGGTGGCTTTAAAACATTTTCACATATGTAGCTATTTATTTTTCTTTAATTTATTCTCGTATAAACGAAAAGGCGAGGTCTAACTATTTTATTCATGAATTTTTTGAAGTGACGCAGAGGGTTTGGGCCCTTTTCCATGCATTATGCACACGGACCCTTGAGGTATATAGACTTTGCATATAACCACTCTCAATTATAAATGTCGTATAGTCGTATCGATGTTCAAAATCATGGGTCAAAATGTAAAGTTGGCTTCTACATTGAACAATGTTCTATTGTAGTACTGACAAATTTTAGAATACGTACATATGATTATGAAATCTAGAGGAATTAAATTAAATTATGCGGAAAGTAGGAGATTAATGAAAGCAAGGAAACATTTTAAAGATTTGCAAATGTATAAAATAAATGTAGTTAAAGTGGTAGGTGCATAAGAATACAGAAATGTTAGAATATTATATTCTCACTCCTATTTAAAAATTTGATTTATTTGGAGCTAATTGTACTGCTTTTTTTCTTTAACAAAATAAAAAAGCAGTTTTCAGCCTTAATTTTAGGTTACTTGCTTTTGTATAGTTATTTACAAGAGAGATAAGTGCCCCCACCCCCCTCCTGTTTTTGGTCATACTCCAGGCTACTAGAAATAGTCAACAATAGTTATTTCATCACACATTTACTTTGAAAGTGATTAAGATTAAGTGGAGTCAAATGATTATACCGTTCAAAAGAGGAGATATTATAGAAAAAAAATTTGTTTTCTCATATTTACATTTATACCCCTTTTAACACATCTATGTGATATCGGTGTCCAACCCCTTGCCCC
>KZ651963.1:184252-194797 GCA_001010745.2 Gerris buenoi | reverse complement strand
GCCGTCATCGTCCACAGCGCTCCATTCCTCTTTCAGTCATAGACCACATCCCCATACACTTACAATAAGTTAGTTATTTTGTATTTAACTACCAAAATATTCACTAGAAATAATTTATAAGGCAAAACAACGTTTGCCGGGTCAGCTAGTCTATATATATAAAAAATTCTTGTGTCACGGTGTTTAACTCCAACTTGACCGATTTTTATGAATTTTTTTGTGTATGTTCGGTAGGTCTGAGAATAGGTTTTTATCTATTTTTATACCCCTAAGTGATAAGGAAGGCCCCCCATTTTTTTTATTTATTTTTTTTATTTATGATTTGGTATTAAAAAATACTTAAAACTTTAAAAATACATATACATATATTATATTAATAAATACTTCTCACCCAGCAAACAGCAAGGAGTAGGGATGCGAACGAAGCCGGTCTCCTATCATTCTCACACAATAAGCTTTCTCACTATTTTGATAGGCCTTATCGTCCATAGCGCTCCATTCCTCTTTCGATCACATACCCTCACACTTACAATGAGTTAGTTATTTTTTTAACTACCAAAATATTCAATAGAAATAATTTATAAGGCAAAACAACGTTTGCCGGGTCAGGCTAGAACAAAAATTTGTTGTGTATATTTGGTAGGTCTGAGAATAGGTTGTAAACTAGGTTTTATAGCCCTATGTGATAAGGATGGACGACCTCAATTTTTATTTTTTGGACAACATTATTTAATTTTATTTTTATATAATTTGGCATTAAAAAATACGTATAATCCTAAATTTTTTACCCTTTTACCACCAACCCCCATTTGTTAATAGCGATATCAGTACTATAATAATCTTGAACTCCTTGAGGTGAATTACTGATCAATTCTCATTCGATTAGTTATCCCCGTTATGCGTCAACCGGTGTCACTCCTCACCCAGGAAACAGCACGTAGTAGGAATTACATTTTAAATTTATAAATTATTACTTTACTTATGCTGGCTCTACAGTCCTGGGTGGACCCTGGCCTGTCGAACAATTTCCTGCCATCTGTCTCTCCTGGGCAGCAGTTCTCCGGTTCCTAAAACCAAGAGTCTGCAGGTCCCTTTCAGCATCGTTTAATCATCTGCTTCTAGGTCTTCCTCTTCTTCTTGTGCTTTCTATCCTGGGATCCAGTATTTTTAGGGTTTCGAGGTCGTCCTAGAAACCCTTATGCTTTTGGTAGTTCGTCCGTCCGTCCGTCGCAACTTGGATTATATCTCCCAACCTACTGACGCTATTGACTTGAAATTTGGTATATAAGTTAAACTTTTTTGCCCAAAAACAGAAAACCTATTGCGAACTTTAACACTCCAAATTTCTGCGATCTGCGATCAATTGCGATCACCGCGCAATATTTTACATTTTTTGTNATTTTTTGGACAACATTATTTAATTTTATTTTTATATAATTTGGCATTAAAAAATACGTATAATCCTAAATTTTTTACCCTTTTACCACCAACCCCCATTTGTTAATAGCGATATCAGTACTATAATAATCTTCAACTTCTTGTGGTGAATTACTGATCAATTCTCATTCGATTAGTTATCCCCGCCATGCGTCATCCGGTGTCACTTCTCACCCAGGAAACAGCACGGAGTAGGAATTACATTTTAAATTTATAAATTATTACTTTACTTTCGCTGGCTCTACAGTCCTGGGTGGACCCTGGCCTGTCGAACAATTTCCTGCAATCTGTCTCTCCTGGGCAGCAGTTCTCCAGTTCCTAAAACCAAGAGTCTGCAGGTCCCTTTTAGCATCGTTTGATCATCTGCTTCTAGGTCTTCCTCTTCTTCTTGTGCTTTCTATCCTGGGATCCAGTATTTTTAACACTCCTTGTGTTATCCGCTCGTTCTACGTGTTCTAGCCACCTCAGTCGCTTGCCTTTAATACTTTTTACTATATCTTCTTGATTTAAAAAAGTATAGTTTCTCTGTAGAGCTAATTCTCCATCCCTGAATCTCTCTTATTGGACCTAAAATTCTCCTCATAATTCTTCTCTCAAACACTCTTAGCTTTTTAAATCCTTGACCAGCAGCACCCACGATTCCGCACTACCGTAACAAACTACTGGTCTGATGAGGGTTTTGTAGAGAAGAAGTTTTAATGTTAGTGAGAGATCACGGGATTTAAAAAGCTTTATGTTAGCATAGTGTGTGCGACTTTCGGATAATAGTCTTCTGTTTATTTCACTCTGGTTTTTACTATCTTCATTTAGTTCTGCTCCTAAGTGTATAAAGCTTCCAACTACTTTGAAGATCTAGTCACCTATGGCAATATTTTGTAGGGGGCGGTTCCTACCCTGTCGGGAGAGTCGCNGTAAAGAATAATAATAATATATGCACATCTTGATTTTTAAAAGTTAACAATAGATGTTTTTGTTTAAAAAAAATATATAAATATAATTAATTTTTATGACCGAAGAAACCCTTTTAGTAACTTGCTGGCAAGTACTTGACGGGATTTTTTTAACACTCCTTGTGTTATCCGCTCGTTCTACGTGTTCTAGCCACCTCAGTCGCATGCCTTTAATACTTTTTACTATATCTTCTTGATTTAAAAATGTATAGTTTCTCTGTAGAGCTAATTCTCCATCCCTGAATCTCTCTTATTGGACCTAAAATTCTCCTCATAATTCTTTTCTCAAACACTCTTAGCTTTTTAAATCCTTGACCAGCAGCACCCACGATTCCGCACTATCGTAACAAACTACTGGTCTGATGAGAGTTTTGTAGAGAAGAAGTTTTAATGTTAGTGAGAGATCACGGGATTTAAAAAGCTTTATGTTAGCATAGTATGTGCGACTTTCGGATAATAGTCTTCTGTTTATTTCACTCTGGTTTTTATTATCTTCATTTAGTTCTGCTCCTAAGTATATAAAGCTTCCAACTACTTTGAAGATCTAGTCACCTATGGCAATATTTTGTAGGGGGCGGTTCCTACCCTGTCGGGAGAATTGCATATATTTGGTTTTGTCTTCATTTATTTTTAGTCCAACTTTTTTGGCAGCACTTTCAATGGGGGTGAAAAGCTCTCTTAGCCGGTTCATATCTCTTGCTAATATCGCAATACATCGGCGTAAGCGCATATTTGCCATGTCTTGTAGGAAATGTTGCCTTTATTATCTATTCTATTAATTACATGGTGTAATACTAGGTTGAATAGAACTGCTGATAAACCATCTCCCTGCCTGACACCAGAATGAATTTTTAAGGTTTCACCTACTTTATTTCTAATAACAACTTTAGCTTTAGCGTTACTCATCGTCTTATTCACCAGCCTGGTTTTTTATGGTAAACCTTGCGAATGTAAAATTTTAATCATTTGACCTCTATCTACACTGTTAAAAGCCTGTTTAAAGTCAATAAATAAAAGGTTTAAATCCTTATCATTAGGGCTCGGATTTAAGCATATTTGCATATTTTTTTCCTGAACAGAACTCATTGGAAGAAGCCTTTTGGTGGTATTTTCACTTCTCTGGGACAGAATTTAAATTTATCGAGCATATAAATGCACAAAACGGCTGTTTTCAGAAAAGCATATAAATGCATATTCTTGTGGTTTTTCGTCTAAATACCTTGTTTTTATTCAAATTCTTCCCCAAATACATGAAACAGCTGTTTTCCAATATCAATCTACTTCATTGATTTGACTAATACTGAATATTTTGAAAATAAACTTAACAACTGTAAATTTTACACAAAACTTCTCATTCATATATACTTGAAACTTGTGGATACAGCAGTGCATCATACATAAAATTTGAAAATAATACTCGTATATGAAGATAAGTTGTAGATTTTTCCGTTTCACTGTCCTCTCTATGGTTTTAAACAGCGTTTTTTTTTGTTTTTTTTGTTTTTTTTTTAACCATATTCTGCATATTTAACAGCATATTATGGGTTTTTTCGAGCATATAATGGGTTTTTCGGGCATATCTATCGAGCATAAAACATGAGGTTTTCGAGCATATCTGGAGATTTTATCGAACATATCGATCCGAGCCCTACTTATCATATTCATAAAACTTTTCCATAGCTTGTCTTAGATTGAAGATTTGGTCAGTTGTACCTCTGTTTCTTCTGAATCCGCACTGGTAATCTCCTAGTACCTCTTCTGCATAAACTTCTACTCTTTTCAGTATTATTCCGGAGAGGACTTTATATGCAATGTTGAGTAGTGTTATACCTCGGTAATTTTCACAGATGGGCTTATCTCCTTTTTTTAAATATTAGACATACCAATCCCATATTCCAATCTGGCATTTTTTCTTCTTGCCATATCATCCGTATAATTTCTAGAAGGGCTTGTTCTAGTCTAGGCCCACTAATTCACTACTAATTGAAACATCCCCAGGTGCTTTATGTTTTTTCATTCGCTGTATTATATGATGCATTTCTTCCATAGTCGGTTCTGTAACCATTGGCTCAGGACCCAGAGGTTTTCTGATTTTCTCTGTATCATTCTGATCAAGACTTTTATTCAATGTGATATTGAAATGTTCAGTCCATCTTCTCAGAATTTGGGTTTCTTTACCCAAAAAATCTCAAAATAGAATTTCCTAATTTCATTTTCAGCTCTATGGTTTTCCATCCCTTCTATTTTCGCCCGCAACCATTGTCTTTTCTTTCTATGGAATATTCTTTTTTCTTTTCTTCTAAGATTCCAGTAATTTTCTTGCTTTATCCTAGTTTCTCTTTGTAACATTTTAACAGCGGGGAGGGGCAGTTGCTTTTTGAATAATTTGTACCCTTTTCTTGTTACCACAAAACAAATATCCCCCCCAAAGTTAACTGACTTAGAATTTGCCCACCCCCCCAGACCCAGCCGCTGGATACGCCACTGGACTTCGAATACTCAACCTTGAGATTACCACCAAGTCACTTATAATAATGTATAATAATAACTGATTTGAATTAAAATATTAGCTTCTGAGAATATATTTTACAAAGCTTTCGTGTTAACCTCCATAAAATCGTCCTATTTTGGAGTCCTTTTTTTTAATGATTTTATGTTTTTACAACCTATTATTGTCAAATTTATCTAATTCGATTTTGTTAAAATTATAGATACTGATTTTTTTTTTTACATAAATTTAATTATCGATTTAGCAAAATTTAACGAGCACAGATGGTTTGAATTAATCTTGGGCTATTTGCTTGCTGTTTTAAGACAAACCATCCAAATTTCATAAATATTAGATGAGTACTATTGACGTGTAAATAAATGTATGATGGCGTGCATGAGGAAGAGAATCAATTTACTACAGAAGACTGAAAGTTATATGGGACCAACAATGGGCTGTACACCAAGAACGCCGGGATGGATAGGTCGGGTTAATCCTATCTCTCCCAGTCTCTCTCCTCGGACACAAATCCTCTAATCTAAAGGACTAATCATTGTTAATATTCACATATACTAAATATAAAGCGATTTGAAGTTACTTTGAACAAACTGCTCAGAATAATACGGCAATTATTAGCAAATCTCTTTGCATAGGAAAATCTGTAGAACGTTCTCGCAAGAACAAAATCCAAATTGAGTCAGAAGATACACTTTAATTTGTGAATATTTCAAAATGAAAAAAATAAAAATAAATAAAAATGCAATTACTTTACTCCCAAAATACATGCATCATCAATCAACTATAAATTAATATCTTTAATTTATTCACTGATTCAATTTAACCTTAACACTCTGTAAATTAATCAAGGCTTTAAAACTTAGGATGTTAAAGTTGGGGCGAAGACTGTTTACATGGGCTTAGGTGGCTTGATTAAAATCTAAATGGTAAAGAGAGAATATAAAGGGCATCGATATTGAGAGGTACTGACCCTTGATGCAGGAGAGTGCCAAGCTTATAGTAACGTAATTACCTTTTTTATAGCATAAAAAAATCTAGAGGGGTGAGGGGTGTATTTAGAGTAAGACCTTGGACCCTAACAAGACGAGGGTCTTAAGTCTTAGGAGCGGCCTGGATGCATTACCCTTGGCTATGTCGCTACATTATAATGTCATAATCAATAAAGATCAAATGCTTCATGAGCTTTGCTTAAGACTCTCAGCTTCTACTTCTGATACCTTCACTGCTAATTACTCTTCAAGCGTAAAAATATAACCTTGTATGACTCGCCCATCATTATACTGGTCTGTATTATAATACATATGAAACCAATCCTTATAAGTACTGGAGCAAGAAAGTTGGCAGTGCCTTCTTGAGTATCGAAGAAGTGATATGTCACGAGTTATTGAATTGAAAAGGATCTTACTGAAGAACGTCAGACCACTCAAGCAAACTATAAACAAAAGAGAAATTAAGAAGGATCTTAGTTGTTTTTTTTTTTTTGTTTTTTTTTAAAGGATGGTTAGAGGTTTCCTGGGTACAGATTTCTGGTATTGTCTTTCTTCTTTTAAGAGGNAGGTACATGGTTAGGTCACTACACAATTTTGTGCATACTCTATAACGCCCCGGGTGTCAGTCTTCGACATCCGTCATAAACCAAATAGGTACCATTTTCTTTGTCACCTAATGTATTAATCCAGCGCCTCTAATTGAAGCCTAAAAATTGAAATGTTTCTTACATAAATTACATTCACTTGTAAGTGAATACTAACATTTATTAGAAGGGCTTATTATTAAACGTACTCATGAAAACTAAAATCATCTGCATAATATGTAATATACTAAGAGGTTCCCCTTACTGGGACATATAGGAGCTATGTAAGTTCTTGGGGGATTTGATTTGAATCTGCCGCCTTCTGGATATCAACCCCCACCAACCCCTACGAAACCCCACCAACTCCCAAAAATAATGCTGAATTGTATCGGAACCCCGAAACCAAAATTCGAGGTTGAATTTCTTGCATCTTTCTTACCAGGAAACTATCGGATCGTCAATTCATCGTCCCAATAGATCCATGGATCGTTCCCACCAGTAGAAGGAGAAGTCCGACGTTGTAATTAATTTCCTAGAAAAATGGAGAATGGGTGAAGGGATACGCCCACAATGTGATGTCATCCGCGAGTCCAGACCTGGTCAGTGAAGCGGCCATTAAACCACTCGGCATCCCGAACCCATACAGAGTGTGTGGCAGGGACCGAACTCGTCAATCATAGTATATTTGATACGCAGTATCCAGTATTCATGAATCGTTTTTACAGTCCCTCAGTTGGAGATTTATACAATTTTAATCAAGTCATAGTCAAAATTTCTTTATTCATTAAAAATATCCCCTTTGGAGTAAGGAGCCGCCCAAAGGAATCTACTTCTAACCAAGCATCGTCTACCCAAGGTTCTACGCAGAACATCGAAGCCATCCAGCGTGCATCGCTTAGTGAAGTCAACTTAGATAAGTTATAAAATCATATGTTTAATTATGAACCAAGTAGGATATTCTCTGGTCTATTGCGCATATATATGATATATTCTCTAAAGAATTACAAAAAGGTGATTTTAATAATCCAAACATTTTAAATTTATATCTTTTCTTTGTTCGTTATACATATTTTCATTCTATGTTAATTTACATTAAATTACAGAAAAAGAATATTATACAATTTATTCTCGCATCAACGCCTGAGGTAAGTTTAAATCCAGCGAAGTGCGAAAGCACGACTCTGGTGAGCCCTGACCCTGAATTTCTCATAACTCTATTAAAGTTTAAATTCTATAATTTTAGCAAGGACCAAATTCTCCAAATTTCGATCACCCCCATAAGGGAACCTTGCAATACATATAATACAATTGAATGTTTTTTTTAACATTTATTTATGTACATACTCCTAAATAAATTAAAAATTACTTTCACAAGTCAAATCTAGATACCTTATTATTATAAACAACCAACGCTAGGCGGCTTGAATCCCACCAATGTGGGATTCAAGTAGTAGTGTGGGGTAGTAGTGGAATACCAATGTATTCCACATTGGTTATTTAGACGTGGACAGATCAATATAGTTCTCGGTGATATAGTCCCGAAATCGATCATTGCGATATTTTTTTTGGCTTATAAAATCTTCAATATAACATTCTTCAACTTCATTAAGGTCTATAGTCTATATAGGGTAGTTCAAAGATATTCTTTTTCTTAGGGCTTACCTAGCCTCACTCTTCAGACACTTTAGACTAAGAGGCTGGCGCACTTCGACCGACCGTAACCCTTTTCTAATCTGAAGGCGCACTTCGGTACCAGCCGGGCTACATATTACCCAATTTCATTAAAGGATGAGTAGGTTTTAGGGTATATTGGTTCGCAAAAAGTGGGAGTTTACCAGTTGCGCATAATCACAAAAAATATAAATTTTATGCAAAAAATTAATATTTTTTTAATTTTTTACTATTACTTACTGATATTTTTGTAAAATTACAAGGTCAGTTTAAACTAAACTTATCAATTATAAATATGCTTCCTATTACTTGAAACACCTGCCTTTCAGAAAGTAACAGCTAAGAGCGCAACTGGTATATTGTTAAATTTTGTTATGCGCGCATCTGGTATATCGGATTATGTGATAGCACGCAACTGGTCGACAGCCCAAAAAGTGAGTACAGACACGCAACCAAAAATGTTCTCTGATATTAAAAACGAATTTATGTCTTATAGAATTTTTGAAATCGGAGACATAAAAAATGTTAGTTCTTCAGAATGGGCTTACCTTCGGTAAGCTCGGATGCAAAATAACAATTACAATTATAAGCAATGATTTGAATAAGATATTCTTTACTTTTCTAATTTATATTGAAAGATGTTNTTTGAAATCGGAGACATAAAAAAATGTTCGTTCTTCAGAATGGGAAAATAGATTCAGTTACCTTCGGTAAGCTCGGATGCAAAATAACAATTACAATTATAAGCAATGATTTGAATAAGATATTCTTTACTTTTCTAATTTATATTGAAAGATGTTTTTAAATGCAAAACGCTTACCTTGATTTAAATTAACTGTTCATTTTATGAGATCTCAATTTTACGAAAGAAGAATTACGAACTGTTTTTCTTTTCTCTTAAAAGAATAAGAGTAAGAATGGAAAAAATTCTAATTATATGGTAATTATTGTTATTGGAAAGTCTTTTGTGTACAGACCAATCTTAATTCTTTTTTTCTCCTTCTAAATATTTCAAGACCAAAAAAAATGTTTTTCTTGTTGTTAAAAAGAGATTTTTATTCGTCGCCAGAGAAATGCGGAATAAAAAATAAAAAAAAAAACGGAAAAGTGCTGAAATGAAAAAAGTAAGGGGGATTCTTTATTGTAATCTTCAATCAGATAGAGTGAAGCGTTTTAAAGAATTTCACCGCTGTTTGTACTCCTCAAGCTTTTCTTTATACTTTTTCTTTGAGTTTAGGTCTCAAATTAAATATTTTAATTTGAGTTCTACGAAAGAAGTGTGTACTTTTCAATTATAAAATTAATTAATCTGTTCTTTTGTAGACTTAATAACGCTGAGTTGATCGAAAAGTTAAAATGAATCCCAATCGAAGAGTTTAAAAGTAAAAAATAAAAATCGATGAACACGTAAAATATTTGAAATATGTAGTCTGCCAATTAGTGTGTCCTATATAGCTTCCTCGCGTCTTATTTTGTGTACTTTAATGGATTTTGTTTAATGGATTATATAACCTATTATTTTAAATTTATTTTATTTTCCCGCTGGTCTATGAATCTGTCAAAATTATATTGATTAAAGTATCAATTTATCATAAGTTAAAGAACACAGACGGTTTGAATTAATCTTGGGCTACCTGCCAAATACGCATAAATATCAGATGACTACTACTGAAAATATAGTTGTAAATAAATATGTTTTTGTGCGTATGTGGAATAAAAACAAACGGGTAGAAGGTTGAAACTTAAATGAGTGTTTTATGTACTTATATGTTATGGCCTACAATCTAAATTTCATTAAAATCTGACGGGTATCTTTTAAGTTGGTTTGCAACAATTGAGCGACAGATCGACACGGGACCAAAACTTTTCCCTGTCTAAAAGGATTTCTGTCTTGGAATTTTTGAAATCGGAGACCTAAAAAATGTTCTGCAGAACAATCACGTGGCTTCCGTTACCCCTTTGGTAAGCGCTAAAATAAATTACTTGCTGCAGTAGTTGGGTCCATTAAGGAAATAAAACTTACTTTTGCAATATTTCGACCCCTCTTTGGGTCATCTCAAAATTAATATTTTCAATAATATACATAACATGTGACCAATACAAATCAATTATTATAATTTTAGGAAGAAATGACGAGAATTGAAAAGATTCAAATAAAATAATTCAAGAAATATAATGTAGGATAACTTCTAGTCAATCAGGTTAGTAAAAACAAAGCTTTTCACGTGTTAAAATTAGTAGTAATGACTTATCTTTAAAGTTTTGTTAATGTTTTGTTCAGAGAATATTTACAGTTTGTAAAATCTAACATTTAAATAAATTTTGATTCCAGCTTGAGAATGACCTAAAGAGGGGTCGAAATATTGCAAAAGTGAGTTTTATTTCCTTAATGGACCCAACTACTGCAC
>KZ651963.1:163864-177292 GCA_001010745.2 Gerris buenoi | reverse complement strand
GTATAGTTAAGTAGTACCCTATTTATGGTGTTTTTAAAATGCTGAAAAGCCTACTTTGAAATATTTTATGGTTCTGATATTCTCAAAACACATAAACAAACTTCTGATGATGTATTTTATTGTCAATAAACCGGACTGTAAACAGATTAATACATTGAAAATACCATAATTATAAAAAAAACCGTATTTTTCCAATAAAAAATAAAATAATTTTTTTTTTCGAAATTTCCAAAAAGTGGTATCTTTACTTTTAGTCGAAGAATGTTCAGGAATTTTTTCAGAATTTTTGCACTTTCAAATTTTTTCACACCCACTTCAAACGTGCCTACGCTCGCCCTATCAAAGTTATAACCAAAGAATTGTATATTTTTGTAATCAGTTCGACGTTCTTTTTAATATGATACCCCTCACGATGTCGAAATTTTTTTTTATCATGATTCAGGAAATGTCTAAATTGCTAGATAGCAAATTGGCGCATCTAGCGACAAAAGAGGACATTAAGCCCATTAACGACGCTTTAAAAAAAATTAAACGAAGAAAACGGTCGTTTAAACAAGGAGATAGGGGAGCTTAACAATTCCTGTTTAAAGTTTGAACAACGCTTGGAAGAACTTGAGGTCAAGTCAAGACAATCCAATCTAATTTTCAGAGGCTTGAATCTTAACTCCGCTACCTTCAACGAGCAAGTCGTGTCAGACTTTTTTAAGGAGGTTCTAGGAGTGGATCTACGGCCTACTGCCATGTCAGCTATTCCGCTGTGTCCTGACAGTAAGCCACTTAGGCCTTTACTAGTAAATTTCAGAGATGAAAATGACATACCAAAGGTTTTAAAATCTTCTTCTGTTTAAAAAAAAACACCGGCTTTGTTGTGCATCGTGACCTTCCAAAAAATGTCCGAAAAAAGAGAGTCAAGCTACTTTTACTCCGGAAAGAAATCTATAATCTTAATCCCCAGCTTAAGACTATAGTAAATTCAAACTTCCTCTTATGCGAGAAAAAAAGATTTTATTGGTGTTCCTCGACGAGTCTTATTTTTGAAAGAAAGGATGGGACAAGTTAACAATAAATTAGTTGGAGGAGATCTGTCACAGTTTATTACTTCACTTCTGGACAACACCCTTCCAAGAGACTCCTTTGCCTCATACAAGAAACCCGCGGCCCTCAGCCAACAACATCCACGACCTTCCCGCGCTTCATCATCAAATATTTTAAGAAAAAGTACCGTCTGCCGGAATCAGCCTCAGTCTCATAGTCTCATAATATTCGCGTCTTATCGTCTTATAATATTGCGGGTTTAAAAAGTAAACTAGATAACGATGTATTTCTTAATTTGTTATTTTCGTGCGAAGTTTTCGGAACGAAGTTCCTTATGGCACGTTCTGAGCCCGGGAGTGAATCCGAAAAAAACTACTAAAATCACCGTCACAAAATCGCCGTCATGAAATCACCGTCACACAAAATCCGTCACGAATTTACTGATGGCGATAACTTGTGTAAAAGTTGACCGATTTAGTTGAAATTTGGTACACATGTTCATTTTATTTATGCGTAGGCTGCGTTCGTTAGACAACATTATCCGCCTAAGCTTCACGCGCAACGCTCACGTAAACGTAAGCTTCAAATTAATTTAAAATTGGAATTTTAGGACGGGAAAAAATTCTAACTTTACTTATTTATTGAGACAACTTTTGTATTTTGTATTTTTTATTTTATTATTTTTTTTTTGTTAGTCAAACGAACACCGAAATTACTATGAAGTGATAAAGATCACTAAATTTATTAAAGTGGACCGTATTGTTTCAAAAAGAAAATACAAAGTTTTTACTGATATATTACGTTCTAACGTAACGATTTTAATAAAACTTCATACACATCGTCTAAAGTACAATTGAAACAGGCATGTAAAATTTCAACCTGATTCTAGCTGAAGGTTTTTAGTTTTGACGATTTTATTTTATATGATAATATTTTAATTGGAGTAATACGCCGACGGAGTCTGATGGGGCAATTTTTTTCTTCTGTACAGCCGTCTAGTTTAACTATAAACTCATAAAAAAAAAAACTTTTTCTCATTTACAATACATTATTTACTGTAAGACGCTCTCTTCAAAGATGATAAAAAGTATTTATTTTAATTTTGCCGTATCTTCGCTAGTACAAATAGTTACTTATTGTTTATTTTGTCTCTTTTCAAACTCCGCCATGTATAAGTAGTTAGTATTTTATGATTTTGTAATTTATATTTAGTGAAAAGGGTAAGAACCGGGTGTCCCGCGACACCACACGTATTTTTTATTTTTTTGGACGCTACCTCCTGGACCTCCTGGATAAAACGATATGTTAGGTTTAAATTATTTGAAAGTCCAAAAAATGGAAAAAGAGTAATTCTGGAAAAGTATAATTCAACGCAGACATACTAAGATTTCGGAATTCAATTAATATGAACTGGGGATTTCCAGTTGAAATATTGCAATTACATTTCTTTAAATTCATCATTTTGACAGAATTCTAACCTTAAATCCCTTTCCTCGCGGTGATTAATCGAGCAAAATTTTCTCCAAGATAAAAGAAACTCACATAACCTTTCGTATACTTTAATTAATTTTATTAGGTTTTACCCACATTTTTAGGAAACCTTAATTAAAAAAGATATAATTGGTGATAAAGGTTGTATTCGATACATTCTACAAAGTAACGTGAACCATGAAAATTAAAATAATAAATATGGCTTCTAGGTTCTATGCAAAATCACTTCTTACTACTGTTATTAGAATTATGATATTGTTTGATTTAAAATATTTCATAAATTAACAATATTAATAATAATTGTATATTAACTTATTCTTACAAAAAAAAAAACATATATTTGAGATCGTATCCGAATGTGTTAACATCGGAGGCTAAAAATTCCTTTTTAGTTAACGTCTACATCATAATTGAAATCTCTATCAGGTATTGCACTAGCTTAAAAATTCTTTTTCAGCCGCTCCATTTTCCATTGGGGTAAACTTCTTATTTTACTTGTAACATCAGTAGATATAACGAACCCATCTATGCCACTAACATTCCTCCAATTTTAGTTGAATTGGGGAAAATTATTAAATAAACACGTAGTATTTTCGGATTTCGTATCGTTATTAAAGGTAACGCCAAATTGCACGTAAATTATCCAGAGAAAAGTGAAACGGCACACAATACAAGAAAACAAAGAAGCTCGTACTCTAATGTTTAAACTTAATATAATGTTGTTTTTTAAATAAGTTTTACTATAGTATATAGCGTTTGAAATAAATTTAAAAAATGCTAAAATTATCCAAATAAGTAAAAGTCCCTAAGAACATAGTATAAAATATAGTACTAAGTATCATATCGACTGTGTACCTGCAATACCTCGTAACCCTCAAAATCGATATTTTTTTTATTGCATTTATTAATATCTACCTATGAGAAAAAGCTAGCAAGCCTTAAGCATTTATTTTTTATAGAAATTATTGTAATACTTCGTATTCATCATGTAACTTAAGTG
Source organism: Gerris buenoi (assembly GCA_001010745.2). Taxonomy (NCBI): domain Eukaryota; kingdom Metazoa; phylum Arthropoda; class Insecta; order Hemiptera; family Gerridae; genus Gerris; species Gerris buenoi. Next base: position 173,766 of record KZ651963.1, on the reverse strand, counting down.
TACAAAAAAACTCGTATGCTACAAGGTTTCAATACCTCGTTACCCGCATTGTAAATCTTTAACTAGTTGTGGGATACGATTAAGTGTTTCAGTATAAAATTAATTAAAATCAAAATAAATATATAGAAAATATAAATAACAATAACTTTTAAAAGAAAATAACTTTTTTTAAAAAAACAACGTTTTTTGCAACGTTTTCACCTGAAATGTTTAGTTTTTGGGGTTACGAGGTTTTGCAGGTACACAGTCGAATATTTATTATTATATGTTTGGAATTATTAAACATTGTTAATCAATATAACTAAATGCGAATCTATGAGTATTCACAATAATATCTCTCAAGCCTGGTGGCCATTAGATTTCTTAAAATCAACTATTATTGCTGAGAGGAAAGGATTATAGCTTAAAGGTACGTAATGCGTTTGGCATATCAAGGTATCGATCCAATAAACTCTAGAAACAGTGAGCAAGGCCTCATAAAAGAGGAAGCAGCTTTTAATACAGCTCCAGTTTGAAACACAATGTAAACCAATATCAGATATTGAACCCTTTTATATTTAGGAGCCTGGAACTTTTCTCATAGAGAGCCTTTCTATGCCTGAAATATTGCCGAATAATACGCGGCCTCGCTCCCTTAGTTTCAGGTAGTTATTAAATTCAGTTCCGACTGTTGACCCAGACCCGAAAGTACTTTTTGATTTCGGGAGATTAACTCGAGTTGAGTTAACTTCACTTTTCTGTTTTTACTTACCGGGCGGCCCCGAAAAGTTTTTCTATTAAAGGGGCTTTAATAAAGAAATAAAAATATCTGTACTTGAAATAAAAGAGGGAACATTTTATCGAACTTAATGTAGATCCCTGTTTCTTTAAAATTTTCTTCTTACTTGTTTCTTATTGAAAGGTTTAGTCTAGTTATAATTCCATAGACAGAGTTATCTTTGGAAAAGCCACTTACTTTAAACCCAGTTAACTGACAAGTCTGCAATAATTAGGGAACCTAACGCCCTTTTAGACAAAGACTTGAAATGGATAAAGCCAACATAAACTATGCACTAATGTATAACGTCTGAGAAAGTGTTAACTGTTCTGTAATCAATAGGTAGGCACACACGAAAGGAATTTTTAACGTTAGAACTCCCCGGCGTGCTGGATCCGTGGAGCATTAGGCCTCTTGACATTTAGTTTTTCTAAAGGGAAAGTTATTTATGTTAGTGATCGGTAACAGTTTTAATGTGGAGAACTTTTATCAGTTTTTTTGTTTTGGTTTTACTTAAATAAAATTCATTTATTTATAATTATTAAAAAGATATGGCATACAACTAACCTTCTTCCCGCTCACCACGCGTGGGCTCTTTTCTCATAGGGATATAGCCACTATTACCTAGTGACTATTTATTTATTATAATGTATAAATAGCCTAACTAATTTCCTCTCTAAAGCCTTCTAATATACTCTGGTTGCTTGTATTTCGCTAAGAAAGGTTAGCGAAATCTATCGAATATTTTTTCTCTGTTTCCCGTGCTACCCAGTACCCCCCACCCTATATAGCAGACTTTTCAAGGAAGTACTGGAAGTTGTGGAACTTTCTGGAGCTCGGTATTTGGCCCTATTGTCTTTCACCCGCCTTCGTCCCTTCAAAATTTAGTTTTATGTAACTTTTCCTGTGTGATAGTTAAAATTGACTGCCAATTGGTGTGGCACAAAGCTTCCTCGCATTCTACCTAAGTACTTTATTGGTTTTTGCAAGCCATTATTGTCAAATTGGTTTAATTGTTTCCCCCGTTTTTTTTTTTAATCTGTCAAAATTGTTTTCATTTTATACACGAATTAAAGTATCAATTTAGCAAAAGTTTAACGCGCTGACGATTCATATTGATCTGAGGCTATCTGCGGGTTACTTTCGATAAACTATAAAAATGTTATTCAAATCTGGAAAGTACTTTTGAAGCTATAGGTAAAAATAAATGTATGTTTGTGCGCATGTGGAAGAGAAACAAATAGGCGCAGAAAGTTGAAACTTATATGGGACCAACAATGGGCTAATTATGACCTACCACCCAAATTTCATTGTAGTTTTTAAGATATGGCGGTTCGCAAAAATTGAACGACAAACCGACCGACAGACCGACCAACAAAACGACAGAGCGACCAACAAACCGACAGACCGACGGACAGACACGGAACAAAAATGATCCCTGATGTCTGAAACGGATTTCTGTCTTGGAATTTTTGAAATTGGAGACCTAAAAATGTTTCGTTCTTCAGAACGATCACATAGCTTCCGTTACCTTGGGTAAGCTCGGAAACAATATATTTAATATATATTGAGAGATTAAAAAAACGGGGGAACCTATTTAACAAACTAGACAATAATGGCTTGTAAAATCATTAAAGTGAAGCCACGTGGATAGGATGCGAGGAAGCTATGTGCCAAACCAATTGGCAGTCCATTTTCATTTTAATTGTAGAATGGAGTGGTCTAATAGACAAGGTTTTGAATTTTTGGAAATGTACGATGGAGAACCAGCTATTTTGGATCGAATACATAAAATCAAGGAAAATTTCCACGATTCATGGGGTTGAACATCGTCAGGTTAAAGTAAAAAAAAAATTTTTTAAAATCGTTGTAACAAGCTTCTATTAAATCAGGTGCTGGACAAGCGGACATCTACCAACCAATATGGTTTGCCTACCAAAACATGTAAGAGTTCTTGGCGCCTGTGTATGGCTGCCGACCGACCACAAATACTTTCTCCTCTGATGATGAAAGTCATTTTTTTATTACATCATTATAATGCTTCCGGTCTTGAAGAAAACGTGTGCTGGATAGAGAGGAATAGCGATGAGGAGTTGTTATAGCGACAGGGCCCTTCATCCACTGTAGCGCCGAGGAGTAAGTAAGTATGTTAGTAATTATCTACAATCTACATATTATTATTTACATATTATTCTAGGTCCCTCACCCTCAGTAGTACATTGTTTTTAGTTCGGCTTAAAAAGAAGTCTAAATATAAAAATAATATAATGGAATACACGGATAAATCCAACAGGAGTAAGATGGATTGAAGGAAATGAATGAAGATATGTAGTAGTTTTGTATTACCCTTTTCTCATTATTTGATACAAAATGAAATTACTTCATAGGTCTACTGGGTATGGGTAGTATTAATAAAATATTTAAACTATTAGGTTTCCATAATTTTACTAAGGTTGCAATATTTCAACCCCTTTTAGGGTCATTTTAAAGCTAAATCCATCAGGAGTAAGATGGATTGAAGGAAAAATGAAGATGTCAAGAATGTCGAAATGGCTTTATTATAATTCCCTATCTCGTGAATTGACTCTTAATCTTTACATTTATTTTTTCTTTGTCACTTTTCTTTGGTTGATCCCTTATTATTGTATTTGATATTCTTATCCTTTGGGTCTTCAGGGATGAAAAAGGTTGAAAATAAAAATAAAAATATTTTCATTTACAAAAACTGTTCGGCTATATTTCGCCCATACCTGGGCATCTTCTGGCCTACAATAACAAAAAACAATATTATAACAATTTTAACTGAATTAAAAATAACAATTATTAAATTTAAAATCCAGCACAAATACATTAAATAAAAAGTATTGTACCTTGAATATGATTAAAAAATTACATTTTTCGTTTTTTGGAGAAAAAAAACTCCACCCACGTACTAATCTGATCAGTTGTTGAATGTTAAATGAACCTAAACATATATACAGGGTGGACCAAAAAATAACGCACTTTTTTGAAAACTTATAGCTCAGCATCTGTAATATTATAGAGATATGGGNCAATGGGCTAATTATGACCTACCACCCAAATTTCATTGTAGTTTTTAAGATATGGCGGTTCGCAAAAATTGAACGACAAACCGACCGACAAACCGACCGACAGACCGACCAACAAACCGACAGACCGACCAACAAACCGACAGACCGACCAACAAACCGACAGACCGACGGACAGACGCGGAACCAAAAATGATCCCTGATGTCTGAAACGGATTTCTGTCTTGGAATTTTTGAAATTGGAGACCTAAAATATTCGTTCTTCAGAACGATCACATAGCTTCCGTTACCTTCGGTAAGCTCGGAAACAATATATTTAATATATATTGAGAGATTAAAAAAACGGGGGAACCTATTTAACAAACTAGACAATAACGGCTTGTAAAATCATTAAAGTGAAGCCACGTGGATAGGATGCGAGGAAGCTATATGCCAAACCAATTGGCAGTCCATTTTCATTTTAATTGTAGAATGGAGTGGTCTAATAGACAAGGTTTTGAATTTTTGGAAATGTACGATGGTGAACCAGCTATTTTGGATCGAATACATAAAATCAAGGAAAATGTCCACGATTCATGGGTTTGAACATCGTCAGGTTAAAGTAAAAAAAAAATTTTTTAAAATCGTTGTAACAAGCTTCTATTAAATCAGGTGCTGGACAAGCGGACATCTACCAACCAATATGGTTTGCCTACCAAAACATGTAAGAGTTCTTGGCGCCTGTGTATGGCTGCCGACCGACCACAAATACTTTCTCCTCTGATGATGAAAGTCATTTTTTTATTACATCATTATAATGCTTCCGGTCTTGAAGAAAACGTGTGCTGGATAGAGAGGAATAGCGATGAGGAGTTGTTATAGCGACAGGGCCCTTCATCCACTGTAGCGCCGAGGAGTAAGTAAGTATGTTAGTAATTATCTACAATCTACATATTTACATATTATTCTAGGTCCCTCACCCTCAGTAGTACATTGTTTTTAGTTCGGCTTAAAAAGAAGTCTGAATATAAAAATAATATAATGGAATACACGGATAAATCCAACAGGAGTAAGATGGATTGAAGGAAATGAATGAAGATATGTAGTAGTTTTGTATTACCTTTTTCTCATTATTTGATACAAAATGAAATTACTTCATAAATCTACTGGGTATGGGTAGTATTAATAAAATATTTAAACTATTAGGGTTCCATAATTTTTAAGCTAAATCCATCAGGAGTAAGATGGATTGAAGGAAAAAAGAAGATGTCAAGAATGTCGAAATGGCTTTATTATAATTCCCTATCTCGTCAATTGACTCTTAATCTTTACATTTTTTTTTCTTTGTCACTTTTCTTTGGTTGATCCCTTATTATTGTATTTGATATTCTTATCCTTTGGGTCTTCAGGGATGAAAAAGGTTGAAAATAAAAAAAAAAATATTTTCATTTACAAAAACTGTTCGGCTATATTTCGCCCATGCCTGGGCATCTTCTGGCCTACAATAACAAAAAACAATATTATAACAATTTTAACTGAATTAAAAATAACAATTATTAAATTTAAAATCCAGCACAAATACATTAAATAAAAAGTATTGTACCTTGAATATGATTAAAAAATTACATTTTTCGTTTTTTGGAGAAAAAAAACTCCACCCACGTACTAATCTGATCAGTTGTTGAATGTTAAATGAACCTAAACATATATACAGGGTGGACCAAAAAATAACGCACTTTTTTGAAAACTTATAGCTCAGCATCTGTAATATTATAGAGATATGGGATTTGTGAGGTCTGAAAACTACATTATTCTACTTTAAATTTCATATCTATAACTGTTCATATCAATAACTTTTGGGTGAAAGCCACTTAATGACGGTTTGAAATAGGGTCTTAAAAAAAGTCGCTGTCCGGGTAGTGATCTTGTCTGGTATTACAGTTTTGATAGNTACTACCCATACCCAGTAGATTTATGAAGTAATTTCATTTTGTATCAAATAATGAGAAAAAGGTAATACAAAACTACTACATATCTTCATTCATTTCCTTCAATCCATCTTACTCCTGTTGGATTTATCCGTGTATTCCATTATATTATTTTTATATTCAGACTTCTTTTTAAGCCGAACTAAAAACAATGTACTACTGAGGGTGAGGGACCTAGAATAATATGTAAATATGTAGATTGTAGATAATTACTAACATACTTACTTACTCCTCGGCGCTACAGTGGATGAAGGGCCCTGTCGCTATAACAACTCCTCATCGCTATTCCTCTCTATCCAGCACACGTTTTCTTCAAGACCGGAAGCATTATAATGATGTAATAAAAAAATGACTTTCATCATCAGAGGAGAAAGTATTTGTGGTCGGTCGGCAGCCATACACAGGCGCCAAGAACTCTTACATGTTTTGGTAGGCAAACCATATTGGTTGGTAGATGTCCGCTTGTCCAGCACCTGATTTAATAGAAGCTTGTTACAACGATTTTAAAAAATTTTTTTTTTACTTTAACCTGACGATGTTCAACCCCATGAATCGTGGAAATTTTCCTTGATTTTATGTATTCGATCCAAAATAGCTGGTTCTCCATCGTACATTTCCAAAAATTCAAAACCTTGTCTATTAGACCACTCCATTCTACAATTAAAATGAAAATGGACTGCCAATTGGTTTGGCACATAGCTTCCTCGCATCCTATCCACGTGGCTTCACTTTAATGATTTTACAAGCCATTATTGTCTAGTTTGTTAAATAGGTTCCCCCGTTTTTTTAATCTCTCAATATATATTAAATATATTGTTTCCGAGCTTACCCAAGGTAACGGAAGCTATGTGATCGTTCTGAAGAACGAAACATTTTTAGGTCTCCAATTTCAAAAATTCCAAGACAGAAATCCGTTTCAGACATCAGGGATCATTTTTGTTCCGTGTCTGTCCGTCGGTCTGTCGGTTTGTTGGTCGCTCTGTCGTTTTGTTGGTCGGTCTGTCGGTCGGTTTGTCGTTCAATTTTTGCGAACCGCCATATCTTAAAAACTACAATGAAATTTGGGTGGTAGGTCATAATTAGCCCATTGTTGGTCCCATATAAGTTTCAACTTTCTGCGCCTATTTGTTTCTCTTCCACANTCTCTTCGTGTAGACTAGCACTTATTAACGTTTTCATCCCTTTATCACTCACTTGGCTTGCACCTTCTTCAGCTGTTTCATCAAAAATTAAATACTTTTCACTCATTTTGAACGACCTGTTATTGTAATAAAAATGTTGTACTCGATCATAACTTGGTGCAAACGCGTGAGAGACTGTTTACATAGCGTTACAGACATTGGAAACAAAACATTAGTCACAAGCAGCATTTAACTAGTAAAATGTTGAAAAGTGCCCCTAAACTTCAAAACGCTCTAGCTATTTACCGGGTGAAGATAAATTAGCACAACTTGATTCATTTTTTACGGAAATTCTTCGCTCTACAACTTTCTTTCCCACAAGTTTTCGATAAAATGGAAGGGCAAAGAGTTAGGAGATAAAGATTGACGAGATACCTGAACCACTGCCACTTTATTTAAATTTTTTCATATTCAACAACACATATCTCAAAAACGGTAATACTTAGGTTCAAATAGGATGTCATTTGAAAGTGAAGAGAATTTTATCAGCTTTAATTTTGAATAGAATAACNTGGGGGGGGGTCTTGTAGGTAAGTGGGAGGAGTCCCTCAGTGTTATAACAAACATTGAAGATGAGTTAAGCACAATTTTGCCTGAAATTGAAGATCAAATGCTAAATTACACGTTAATGGAAGATAGTGCCCCGTCCCTTCGCTTCGCATCGCGCTTTGCAAACAATTCAATACTTGCAAGAGAATTACCTTGACTTCAGATAAAATTGTGCTTAACACAACTCAATGTTTGTTATAACACTGAGGAACTCCACCCACTTACCTACAAAGAACACCCATCTCTCTACCATATGGCTATTTATTCTATCAAACTATAAAACCAAACAACGATTACTAGCCGGACAACGACTTTTTTAAGGTCCTATTTCAAAACGTCATTGTATGGCTTTCACTAAATAAATTTTAAAGTTATAGATATGAAATTTAAAGTAGAAGAATTTAGTTTTCTGACTCCTTAAACCCCATATATATTTATTACACATGCTGAGTTATGTGTTCAAAAAAGTGCGGTTTTTTTTGGCCCACCCCGTACAGAGATAACTTCATAGGTTATCTTATTATTAGATTATCTCATTATTAGGTTATCATTATTTATTTATTTTTTATTTTATTATAATAAACAAAAAACGTCTATTTCAATTGTCATATATTTATAATCGTTTAGATTTCATTTGCATAATGAATNAATCGGTTAACTTTTACTCAAGTTATCGTCGCACGCGTAAACGTTACGGACAGACAGACAGACAGGCAGACAGACATCCAAGATGCATATTTCGTTGAATGTAAGAAGCTCGCTTACGCTCGCTTCAATTAATTTGTAATGAATTATTCAATTTACCTAATGGGGTCAGTATGGTCTAAGAAAAATTAAAGGTATCTGTAGTGATTGAGATCATACTTTAACGGGAAGTGGAACATGAGCAGGCTTATTGGACCATTATTGGAACATGAGCAGCAATATCTCCTGGTGAAGATTTAGGATTATAAAACACTTTTGCGATGTTTGCTGTTCCATTGNGCACCATATACCTCCTTTAGGTTCATCTTCAACCCCCATAGCACGTAAAATTAGCTTACGGTTCTTCTTCTTGATCATCCTGTCTATGAGATCCTCCTTGTACCCGTTATTGCTTGCTATAACCTTAATAGTCTGAACCTCCTTTTCATATGCATCGTGGTCTAAAGGCGTAGTCAATAACCGATGAATAAACGAGTTGAAGGCAGCTTATTTGTGACTCCAAGGATGACAAGACTCTACAGGTATAACCACGTCCGTGGCAGTAGGCTTGCGATAAATCTCATATCTTACTGTATCCGATGATCTAATAACAGTGAGGTCCAGAAAATTGAAGCGTTTATCTACCTCAGTTTCTAGAGTGAACTCAATAGTAGGGAAGCAACCATTATGATACTCAAGAAATATATTAAGCTGTTCAGTGTTCCCTGTCCATATACAAAAGACATCATCTACATATCTGACCCATTTAAAGATGTAATCAAAAAACGGGTTATGAGGCTTGTCCACAAACTCCTTGTAATAATAGTGCATGAAGCCATTTGATCCAAGGGCTGATAAAGGCGCCCCCATGGCAAGACCAACTGCCGCAGAATAAATTTCTCCATTGTAGCTAAAATAATTCTGGGAAAAGCACAACTCGAGCAGTTGCATAAATTCGGCAATTATTACCTTGTCGGAGCAATTCTTAGAAAGGAGGCGGTGTAATATATTTAATGATATGTCACTAGGAACACTGGTGTATAAATCTTTAACGTCAAATGATACGAGTATGGCATGAGGTGGAAGACGTAGCGGCTCCAGAGCTTTAACAAAGCCGGCGGTGTTCTCGACGCTATCAACAGCCTTAAAACCAGTCAAAGAATAAAATAATTTGTTTAAGTACTTAGCTAATTTTTCGGTAGGTGAGGAACAGAATGACACAACTGGTCTGATAGGAATATTATCCTTATGTACTTTAGGTGAACAATAAAAACGAGGAGCCTGTGGGTTCATACATACCAAATTCAGTACATTATAATTCTCCGGAAATAGTCGAACAGTTTTCTTTAGTGCTTCACGCAAATTCTGTTGGAAAGTCATAGTGGGATCTTTGGCTAAACGCTTAAAACCTCTTGTGTCTAAAAAACTAGAGACTTTATCATGATAATTATCCTTTTCCATAACCACCGTACAGTTGCCTTTGTCAGCTTTTAAAATGATTAAACCGTGATGAACAACTTTCTCTTTAATATTTTTCATGATTTTACTATTATTAAAAAAGGAAACATTAGTTCTAACTGAACTTCTATTAAACAAGTAATTCTTAATAATCCTCGCTGAGTCAATTTTGCAATCATTATTATTACTAAGAGAATCAACGGTAGCTACTAGGTTGATTAAATCTTTATTATCAGGGCTATGATTGGGGCAATAT
>KZ651963.1:146642-157150 GCA_001010745.2 Gerris buenoi | reverse complement strand
TGTGGCTGAATATTTAATATAAAATCACAAAAGCAAAAGTACCTTTAAAAACTATATGGAGCTAAGTACTCATAGATTTCAGTCAAAAGTTAAAAAAAAACATGTATATATATTTGGAAACTGATTGTTCCCAAGTCTTAAGAACATAAATATAATTTGTGGAACACATCTCTCATCATCCACTCCGTTCTAGAACAAAAATTAAAGGTAGGAACTATAATAGTTGGCATTTTACATCTTTGATTTCCTATAATTGTGTGTAGTTGACTGTCGTAAACATTTACCTTTTTTATTTCTAATTTCCTGGAGTTATCACATAAACGCAAGCGGTAACTATTACAAATTCGTATAATTAGTATCACAGATTTTGACTATACTCTTTAATAACATTGAATAACAAAAAACTATAACACAAAATTAACATTTAACATAAAATTTTTATAAAAAAAAACCTAAAATGTAAGGAGTGGTTTGATAACAGCGTTCCCTAATCTCTTATCACTAGTGATTCTTATTACTTAAAAACGGTTTTAATTTAAATTCAGTTAAATCAAACTCTTAAAAATATAACATTGTGTAGTAAAAATAAAAATGAACATATAAAATTTTAATTACATTATCAAAACGGATTTATTTAAGTTATTGATGGCGGGAGATTTGAATTTGAATAAGTATGGTAGATTCCACTATAAAATTTGTTTAGAGATCTGGAATCGGTCTTAACGTTAACTGTTTTGTCTAACTTAATCGCTATGTTTAGAGCTTCAACCATTTTCCTTTTGTTAATTTTTATTTTCTCTAGCTATTATTTTAGTTTCATCAAAATTAAAAGAATGTTTAGTATCTAAAACATTTTAGTTTGACAGTTGAGTACAACAGGTGTACAATTTTAGTTTAACTACTAACCATAATAACAAATTTCTCAATGAATTTGTAGTGGACATTGAATTAATGCTAAATAACTTAAACACCTCCGAGAATCATATATGTGCCCTGAGGAGCCATATAATAAACAAAATAGTTTATTTTCAAAATAAACAGCGAACAAAGTTTCCAAATGGCAGCCTTGAAAAACAAATTATGTTAGACTTAGCCCTCACAAAACGTTTTCTGTCTGATCTTCCGCAGATTATCATTTCTAAATCAGATAAAACTAATTCAACTGTCATAATGAAAAGAGGAGACTACAATAATAAGATGACGGAATTGCTAAATGACAAACAGACATACAGACGTTTAAGATCCGACCCAACAGAATTGATTAAAAAAGAATATAAAGTTATTATTGGTAAACTCTTTCAAAATAAATACATAGATAAACAGAAACGGGCTACACTAAACAATAATAATACTTTTTGCCCTAGGATCTACGGCCTCCCCAAAACCCATAAAAATGACATCCCCTTAAGGCCCATCATTAGCCAAATTAACTCCCCATTGGAGAAATTTGCCAAATTTATCAATCCTTGCTTAGATCANCCACAATTCCACTCACTCACACAGAATCGTTTATTTACAAATTAATGTTTACAAACATTAATGCATAACGTATTTAACGCCCTTGGTCAATGACCGTCGAGGGCCAACTCAAAGGTTCAATATCTTTTAAATTGTAAAAATTTGCTACAGAATGGGCCCTTTCTTTTAGCTCTTCTAAGCCTATTTTGTTTATAATGAATGAATGTAATGATTGTCGAGATATCCTGGGAGGTTGTCCTCTGAAAATCTACACTGAAGTGATGAAATCATACAATCGAGATATGGTATAAGTACTGCCCTCCTCCAATGCTAAGCCGAGGATTCTGCTAGAGAGTTAGACCTGTTTTTTTTTTATCAGTTCTAGGAGGTTGAAGGTAATAATGATACAAGAGCTTTTCATCAGAGAGTAAAGGAGTAGAGGAAAGGGTTTCAACCCCGCAATGTTTTTTACAGGGATAAAGATGGAAGTCTTATTGGTAATAAGGGAAGGATACTTGAGAGATGGGCAGAATATTTTCAGGAATTGCTAGAAGGTGAAGAGGAAGTAAGTGATCAAGGGCATTGGGAAGGTATAAGTAAGGGTGACCTGGATGAGAATGAATTTGTAGATACAGATCTTTGTACTCCACCAACGGAAGAAGAAGAAGAGGTGAGGATAGCAGTAGAGAGTTTAAACGCAAATAAAGCACCGGGGAAAGATAATATCCCAGCAGAATTATAGAAGAATGGAGGGTTTAAATCATAGAGTAAACGGCAAGGTCATGCAAGGTCTGGGACAAGGAGAAGTTGTTTCTACGACACTTTTTAATCTGGCTTTAGAAAAAGCAATGTGAAGGATTCTCTCGGGTGGTACCATTAAAACAAAATGACCCAGATTATGGCCTTCACTGATGATATAGATCATAGCTCGGAGGCGTGCAGAATTGGAAGAAAGTTTCGCTACGGGAGACAGCCAAAGAATTAGGACTTGTCGCTCACACCAAGAAGACGAAGTATATTTTTTCATCTAGAAGAAACAATGTCTGGGAGGATAAAGTGCGGATCGGAGGAGAAGAATTTGAAAGAGTCAGAGATTTCAAGTATTTNTGATTATTTTGAGTTCTCTATATTTTTCCTGTGTGCGCGTCAAAACGATCTTTAATACTGGTAAGTTTCACGCTTTTATCTCTTTTGGTTCAAAAGTTATTGGAACCGTACAGAGTGACAGACAGACACAGGAATGAAACTATAAGGGTTTCATTTTTTTGGTTTTACCAACGAAACCCTAAAAATTTCCGCCCCTGGGTGGTGAGCATAGGGTGGGTAGAAGGTCCAAAAAAGGAGGTTTTCGATAATATCTCGGAAACGGTGGGCTCTAGAAAAATATGTTTCAAATAAAAATTAAAGCTTATTAAATTTACTATAAAATTGTATCTATTTATACTTGACGAAATTCCAATGGTTTTCGAGATATACGTAATTGAAAATCGATAATTTTTTATTACCCCAGAGGCGGGGACTAGTGTATTATTTACCTCCTAACTACTCCTAACAAAGCACTGAGGTCAAATACGTCATATTTCACATTCTCCACCCCTCTTTTGAGTACTCATTGACTAGACAAGAAGGTCCTGTTCTCTCACGCATCTACCAGCCTCCCCCTCCCCCTCGAACGTCCCTAGTACACATTTTATCCCTCAAAATGCACATAGATGATGTACAGAAATTTAATATTTGGTCTGAACCCACTTTCCTTAACATTAAACATTAATTTTATAGCCATTAAAACACTATTTTTAATATTTAAAGATTTTTCAATCCCCTGCATCTCAACTGTTCAACTAAAATGATGCTCTTTTAAAGACATACAAGGCTTGCATAGTGTAAATTTTGACTTACGGTGCTCAAATCTGGGCTCTCCGCTATATGGATGACCTAGAGACGGCCCAGAACGCCTTCTTTAAACATTTTTTCTACCTTAATAAAAACACCCCCCACTACATAGTAAGAGAGGAGTTCGGACTAGAGCACATTTCTGTGTTTGTGCTAAAACAGGCGCTAACTTGACGCAATCATCTGCACACGCAGGAGCAGGGCTCCTTATAGGGCTCCGTATTACTCAAGATCTGCTTTAATCAGCTTAAACTACTTGACTCCTCCCCCTCAAATTTCACAAAATTCAACTGGATGTCTCAGGTTAAACAATTAGTAAAAACACTTTGTGACGACCATAATATTTTGTTTGAAAACACCATAAGTAATAATTTAATCACGTCAATCCTGGCAACTTTTAGAAAAAACCTAAAGTTAATTGATTTCACCAATATTGAAAAATCCTCATATAGTCCAGTCAAATGGTAGTTTGAAGTGGAAAGTTCCGGTGTAATTGTTGTTTGTGGTTTAGTTTATGTTTTTAGGGGTGCTGAACACGAATCTGAAGTTGTCCAACAAAATTTAACAACTAAAAAAAGATTNCCAGGATCGCGCTGGAAAGAATTAGAAAGCTCTTTCGCCCTACAACCCATCTTCAGATCACGAAACGTAAGCCGTAGCACAAAGCCCATGGTTTATAAAAGTTTAGTCCGACCCACACTCACCTGTGGGTCAGAGACTTGGCGGCTTGTACGGACTAGCCTCCAATCCTAGGATTTTGTAATGTAGATTGCAAAATAACCAACATTTTCCCTTTAACAGTGGCCTTTACCATAGGCTACACAACACCCTTGACCATGACCTTCAAGGTCATTTCAACCCTTCCCCCCTCCCATTTTTTTTTTATTAAATTATTGGTTTTTAGTACTTTTATTAATTTTTTTTCTTGAATGTCGACCACATCCTTGACTATGACCAGAAATAAGACCATTGAAGGTCGTTGTGTAGCCTATGGTCAAGGCCACTGTTAAAGGGAAAATTTTGATTATTTCGCAATCCGCAATACAAATTAGGGTTTCCCATTGGAAAAACTATTTTGACCTTAGAATGACCTTAAAGGGCATGCTCAAGGACATGGTCAAGATCATATTTTACATAAAATTTCCTGCTCTTTTCAAAAATGCAATAAAAAATGGTTCCCATTTAAAATAAGAAAGTTGACCTTCAAATAACCCTTAAGGGTAATTTTAAGGTCAAATCCAAGGTCACCATTGAATAGGTAAGGAAAAATCCAGAAACTTTTGTATTTAACTTTTTTCAAAAAAATGCATTTCTGGCGAGTTATTCAGGGGTTTCCATACTTTTGTGCCACCCTGTATAATTCTTCTGGTATCATATCTGCAGAAGCAAGAGCTCCTTCCAAATTGAATCAACTGTTTCACGGTGTCCTTTAATTGCATTTAAAGCCCTGTCAATATGCTTATGGATATTACACAGAAGAATATCCAAACATGTTGACTATAGTATATTGGCCACAGGCTCCAATATGGAATAATATTTTGCTATTATTAGTGTAGCCAGTTGCCAAAAAAAGGGTCAACTAGCAAAAAAAACTAATCTGAGAACAAAATCAGAGGAAGTGTGGCCCAATATACACAGCAAGAACAACACTTAAAATGTTATTTATTTTTTTTTTTAAATGCTAATTTATGAAGTCTCGTATCTCGGAACCTATTAGGCGTACAGGGTTGCCGTTGGATTTAAATTTTTGTAAATTTATTGAACTGTAGAAATAGTGGGATCAACTATCATCGAATAAAGCATAGTTTACGAGAAATACAGCAATACCTAAAAAAGTCAGAGTTTGTTTAAGAAAAAGGGATGTTTAGTCCAAGATACTTTTGGACAAAGGAATATCACACTTCGGTATTATAAAGGGAGTAACAGTCTGGACAGAACTTTCCCTACACCTTGTTTAGATTGTTACTCCCCTCTATTTTTTTAAAAAGGGGAATAACAATTAAAACAAGTGCCGCCTATTCTATTATTTTAGCTTGTGGATATCCCGTCCAAACGTTGGGGGGGGGGGGGCCCCCCTGCCCCCCCGGCTACGCCCATGTGCTTAGCAAGGTCGTTAGTGATTCACAAAAGGACTGGGAGGAAAAACACCCGTGGGTAGTATCTGCTTATCGGACAACTATTCACGAATCAACAGGAATTACACCGTACTGTGCGTTTTTAGGACGAGAAATGCGATACCCTATAGATTCTCTACTTCCACCAGCCGAAGAGTCGTACCCACTTCCAAGCTACGTTCTTCGCATGCGGGAAAGGATGGCAGATGCCCATGCTAGGGTACAAAATAATCAAGAGGGCGCTCAAAGAAGACAGAAGGAGCTGTACGATCGTAGAGCTAAGGGAGCTCCATTTAGCGAAGGCGAATTAGTTCTGCTGTGGAGCCCTGCTATGAGACGGGGTCGCTCAAGCAAGTTACATCGGCCTTGGGAAGGACCATACAAAATTATAAAAAAGATTTCGGATGTGACCTATCGAGTACAANTTTTTTTTTTATTTCTTAAGTTGATTGTTTCTTTGCGTACTATATCGCGAGGAAGCTATGTGCCACACTAATTGGCAGAGTATTTTAGATATTAATGTATTTATACTTTTCCAGATGTCAAAGAAAAAAAATTATTGGGAAAAAGAAAAGAAAAAAGAACTTTTATTTTTTATTTATTTTGAATTTGCCACTATTTGTTTTATTTTTATGTTCTTGAAACTGGAAAGATATGCTAAAATGAATAAATTCCATATCTAAATAATTTGTTGTTTATTTACTTTTTTTCGTTCATTATTACCACTTTTTATAATACGTAATTATGTCACTTTTAATGTTACGTTATTGCTCTAGTGATAATGTATACTAGCGAAAAAGCAACTCATTTGTATAAAACCTTTAGTTTCAAAAACAAATAAAGGATTATTATTATTATTTTATTTTTCTTAAGGCAGGGAATTGGAAGTCATTTACGACCTAACCCACATACGAATTACACGTATGTGGAGTGTCGGACTCGCTGGTGTTTACAATGCAGCACTACCGACTAAACCCTTCTCCCTTCCCCCAGAGGCGCGTCGGCCAATATTTAAATCGGCCATTGGCGCCGGGACAGTTTGTCGGTCCTCCTCTATTTCTACTCCACTACGTTTGGCATTAGTGTCTGTAGGGGAGGACCTTTATTATTATTATGAAGAATAATGTATTAAATAAATATTAACAACGAGTTAATATTCTTCAAAACATAACCCTCATGCATCCCCGGTGCCAGCATTTTTTCCATTGTTTATACTTCCATCGGTAGTCGGCAACCGCCATGCTCTTCAGGCACTGCGTTGAAGCCGCTTGGACACCTTTAATCGTCCCGAAATTATTTTTTTTTAATGGGAATTTTGATCCGAGGGAACAGAAAGTTCTCAACATTTTTTTCAACTTCTGAGTAATATTTTTAAAATTTACCATGTTTTTCCAGCAGGTACAAACTCCTTGTGGACAACAAACTCAATTGAGCCAATGAGCATTGATTTCACTTTTGATTTGCTATTCCTTTTTGATCGAGAAGAGTCTCCTCTGCCATTTCAAATTTTTTATGCTTCTTAAAAACACCTTTTTAAGGCTCAGTTAATCGCAGAATTTAAAGGAACGACGCAGCAGGATGATTTACTGCAGCTTGACTAGCCGCGAGCATTTCACTCACGCTTCTGGCTGGAACTCTACGCCCCTAAGGGTCGGAGGCAGCTGAGACACCCATCTCAGCTGCCTAGATTACATGACATCTCCCGCACCTCTGAGATCTGCCCATAGAGACCATCCTCTACCCCTTCCCATTGGCAGAAAACAAATCAGTCCCTATATATACTTAACAAACTATGTATTATTATTTTTTTAATTGGATGTATGAAGTATATATCCAATTTTCCGGTTGCCGACTATGTTCGATAATTAAATTGAATTGAATCAATATTGCAATGTATCTTGTCGTGGGAATCCCACTCAACAACAGGACATATAAGTAATTAAATTAATTTAAACAACCATTTAATTAACTGCTGTATAAATAAGGATCGAAAACTGAAACTAAATAAATATTTGATTAAATTATTTAACAGAGGGGAGGAATTTGTTTACAAGAGCGCTCTCACCGGTAATGATCCTATCCCCGTATCACACTCATATCATATAATGTAAGCTATAGCACTTAATAAAACAATAAATAAATTCTTTTTTAGAATGTTAAATATCTGTCACACATTATTATTTAATTGTTGACAATAATAAAATTATTGTCTCGTGCTTTTTCATTCAAGTATAAGTATCTCCTGAAATATCAATTAACATTATCACATTTCACGACTATATCGGTAAGATTGTTAATATTTAATTTCAATTTAAATATTATGTACAACATATTGCACGTTATTATATTAAAGGTGTCAAATAATTACTGGATTTGAGTAAAATAATAAAAATATTACGCCTAGTTTTTATAGAAATACTTACGTATGTTGTTTCTACAGACTTGTCCGTGTAAAAATATTATGTGCTTCATTATGCAGTGCAATTGTATTTAAGGAACACGATAAGTCTAGAAATGGCGTCCTACAATTTCATTCTAAAAATATTCATTAAACAATGCATCGTAACTTTACAAAATATGATTTCGTTACGACTGAAACCCAATTTCTCTTTAGAATGAAACAGCTGTAAGTGTATAAATAGATCAAGCAACATTATATTTTATCATAATATGATATTGTTTATTAATCTATTGCTTAAAAAAATGCCTCAACATTATTACTGTGATATCTTAAAAATCACCATATTTAAAGATGGCTGATCTCACATTTTCGCCATCGATACAGAACTCTTTCCTGTTTAATTAATATTTAAGAATGTTTCATATTCATCAATTTTATAACAATCAAGGATTCTAATGAAAGTCGTGTTTTGTTTTTGATAAACATATATCTGGAAATAATTCTGGGTAGTGAAGCATTAACGCAACAATAAACTCTAAAGTCACTAGTCAAAGTCAAACAACTAAAGTCATAGTTTGAAATGTAAAATGTGGTAAATCGACGTCCCCACACTCTGCTACTAGACTAACTTCCAAATACCTTGGCTCATTTACATAGTGCCATAAACTTCTTCCTCATCCATCATTTACAGCACCTCTAATTACTAATACCGAGAAAAAGCCTTTACCCGATCATATTTAATTTGTGATTTTCGTGAGTTGAAACAGATTTTTCTAGTTGACTGCACTTAACTTCATGCGAACCATTTCATATTCACTACGCATTTGATGGATGTATAACCTAAACATGATTTATACAGAGAAAATGGAACATCAGATTCGAAATTCTTTAAAATATGGTATTTACTAGAAACAGATTATTACGTGGAAGCATGTGATTAGCTTTAACTCAATGAGAGAATAAAGATTAACCCAGACTGACTATGGAACTAAATTGTTGTTTAGCTAGGAGCACTACACCCAATTTGCGCTGTTGGTAAAATCTTATTAATCCACAAACAAATTGATGTTTATTATTGTTCTCGTACAAGAATTTAAGCCGGGTTTAGACGGGTAGAGTAAAAAGGAGAGTAGAGTAGCGAATAGAGTCCCGAAAAAACGCTCCGTAGAGTATAGTAAAAAAAATATCCAGCACAAGTTTTTATTCAGATTTTTTTCAAATATAATAATTATTTTAGTTACTATTTAGTACTCAGGACAATATATTAAAATTTTATTAGTTCAGGAAAATACTATAAGTATTGAAAAATGCAGTGAACCTATACTTCACATTAGTTAGAGAAAGAGCTGCTCTCAGGTGTAAGTTTATTTTACTATTACATGTTGAATGATTAGTTAAACGGATGTTAAAAGCATAGTATTAGTTTATAATAATGATAGAACTTAATTAATTGTTATATAAATATAAATGAATTACATATAGCTACTAGTATATGCATAATGTACACTAATACATGATACAATTAACCTATTATAAATAGGGCGTGATTAAATTTCCTTATATATTATTATCTCACAATTATTTTTAACTATACTTATGAAGGAAAAAGGCCCAACAATTTAAGCTATTTTTAACGACTGTTACCCAAAAGAACTGTCTGACACTTCCCCTGGTTTATTTTTTTTTTAAATAAACCATATTAGTAATCTGAGTTAATGCAAAATCGTTCAAGTTTAATTTTAGTACCTATGATTTCATCATCATCAATGTTGGAATATTTTAATATTTATTTAATGGCTCAGATGAGGGAAAAAATCTGCGTACTATATGTTTATCCAAATAAAAGTAAAAACATAGTCGGTTTTCTGAACAAAAACGCTTCACTGTGCACGGCATAGAACTATGTACTATTTAAACGTCGAGCCACCTCACGACTTGGAAGCTTTGCTGGTTTAACATAAAGCGTACTTCCGCAGTGGTTTTTTTAAGGCTCTTCCGTTCCCCTTATTTGCTTCGAAGATAAAGTTTGTTACATTTCCCATGCAGGATGCGCCCTCCAGGCCCCGTTGAGCGTTTCAACATTTTTTTCCGAACCATTGCATTCAGGGCCGTAAATTTATTGCTGAGTGCTTTTCACTAAGATTTCCTTACGGGTGGAAAGAGGGTTAAAATGTGTTACTTTAAGGAGAGGAAGACGCCGAGCTCCCTCCCCATTATTTTTATTTTTTTTAAAAAAGAAAGAAAGAGGATAATAAGAGCAAAAACTGTTAAATTAAAAAGAAAAGGTAGAAAGAGGGTAAAAAACAGATTTACAAATGGTTAGAATAAAGCTTTTGGCTGCTCTCCCGAGGAGTAAATGTCGACGTTAATGCACAAATTACAGCCTGCTATAAAAATAGAACTTATTGATATGCAAAACGTTTTCCATTGGAGGCATTTCTAAATGGTCATTCAAATGCTGAAGTGTTGTCTGGAAACGATGGATTCAATTATTTTATGGTTATCATTATTTCTTCTTTTTTTTGTTCCTCGTTATAGTACCAATAATAATTCATATTACTGTCATCAATAACTTTGAGTTAATAAAAAAAAAAAAAAAAAAAAAAAAAAAAAAAAAAAAAAAAAAAAAAAAAAAAAAAAAA
>KZ651963.1:126635-137677 GCA_001010745.2 Gerris buenoi | reverse complement strand
TACCAACTTAAAAGGTATTTTTTAGGTAAATTTTAAGTATTATGTTGTTTTTTTAGCTGTTTTGTTTACTTTTTTTCGGGAAGGTTACTTTAGGTTATCATACAAAGTCTTTAAATTAAAAACAAACTAAACATAATTGAATTAAAAACGTATATAGTTAGTATAAGAATTGTTATTTTAATAAATCAAGTAACTAAATATCAGTTTAAGGTGTTTAAATTGCGTGAATTTGTAGGTAAAACTTTTATATTTACAAACTTAATAGCTATGGTGCACTAGTCGTAGATATAATTTAATACGCAACATGGATCGAAGTATTTCTACTCTCGGGATTATCTCTCTCGGCAAGCCTCGAGAGCTAATACTACAGTTATCTCCTTCGGCGAAGTGTTCTCCTTCAGAAGTTTTCTCCTTCGGCGTTGCCTCAGGAGAAAACTTAACCTCGAACCGGAAAACATACTTCTCTCCCTTGTTGCGTAAATAACTATTGATAATTAGTGTGGCACATAGCATCCTCGCGTCCTTAAAAGGCGCAGTTATTGCTATTACTACAACCCATTATTGTCTTATATATTTAGAGTTTCCTCCCTTTTAAATATCTATCAAAATTGTTTTAAAACGTGAACTAGAAAATTTCTAAGTTAAATTGTTTGCACCTTCAAAATGTGTACTTCCTCTTGGGGGGAGAGTCCCCCCCCCTTCCTGTTAGATTTGTGAGGATTATAAAACAATTGGCCCTTCGGTAGACTACTTGACAAGCTATCCAAATGTCTTAAATATTGAATGAGTTCTCCTAAAGATATATGTGTTTATTAAAAAAAAAAATCGTTTTTAAAAACGATCACAATGTTTCCGTTACCTTCGGAAAGATCGGAAGCAATAATCAGGAAAACTGACAATTGATTTTGCTTGATGTAAAGCCTAGTCATCTAAAACCTAGGCCTAGGCTATATCTCGAAGTACATAAACATGGCTTATGAGATAGAAGGTATGCTGGAATATATTATTGAATTTATATATATGTTAATTGCCAACTGTTAATTCTGCCCCTTTTACTAAAAAATTTATAATTATCTATTATATAATCGAGTAGTGTCCCGACAACGGCTGATTAATAAGAATAACAATAATTAATAAGAAATAACTGGACATCACGTGGCTCTTTCTATTTAAGTATAATTGGTCAGCGCCAGACTCATTCATTTTAAAAATAACTAATTACCTCCCACCTCTTTTTTTCAAGCATATTTATTCTGCCCGTTGCCACGGGCATAACGGCTAGTTATTTATAATAATGGGAAGTCCTCTAGCGTATGTGAAGTTGACATTTACTAATGTGAAAAAATATAAAGTGCAGTTAAAAATATATTTTATCTACGACTTGCACTGTAAGTAGACTTTACATTGCTAATAACAAGGAGGGAAGTAACACTTCCCTCCCTTGGGAGTAAGAAANGGTTTGTACTAAGTTTACTAATTTCTTTTTTTATTGCTAGGAGTTTTCCTCTTCTATTCCTAACAGGTAACGTGTAATCCTGGTGTACTATGAATTGGGTTCCTCTGAGTTTATTACAGCATTTCAAAATAGTGGCTTTATCGCGGTAATTAGACAGTACAGCTATTATTGGTCTGTTTACGTAATTTTTCTTTCCGATAGGGTAGGCATCGTCTATACGTATCTCAGTAGGCACATGAAGTACTTCGACGCAGAACTTGTGAATTAGATCCCTGTAATCTGTACTATCGTTGTTTTCAAGCCCTTTAAATATCAGATTTTTACTCTTTAGTTTGCTATTAATATCGTCAATTTATCGCTTCTGTATTGCATTGATTTTTTTGAGGTTTTCGACTTCATTCCTCAGTTTGACACTTTCCTCTGCTAATTGATCGACTTTGACCACTAAGCATTGTACATCCTCCTTGGTAGCTAAGCACTTTGAATCAATTATCTTGCTAAACTTATCCAGTAGAAGACTATNAAGGAGTATCATCCGCTATAGACTCTGTGGTACTTCGTCGAGGCACGTTTTGTGATCGAGATAAATGGTGAACTGAAGTTGGATCCTGCATTTGAGGTGATGAGTGTGAGTGAGGTAGATTTTGACCCACATTGTTTTCCAACAAGACATTGTTGAGGAAGGCTGACAAGTCATATTTCAGTATCCGATTAAGTTGCTCAATCCCGCTAACATCATTGCACATTAATCCTATTTCCTCATCCCAGAAGAATCTAGCCCCCTCAACAAACAGACTGTCTTTAACAAGGACCACTTTCAGGTTTGTACTAAGTTTACTAATTTCTTTTTTTATTGCTAGGAGTTTTCCTCTTCTATTCCTAACAGGTAACGTGTAATCCTGGTGTACTATGAATTGGGTGCCTCTGAGTTTATTACAGCATTTCAAAATAGTGGCTTTATCGCGGTAATTAGACAATACAGCTATTATTGGTCTGTTTACGTAATTTTTCTAGGTAGGCATCGTCTATACGTATCTCAGAAGGCACATGAAGTACTTCGACGCAGAACTTGTGAATTAGATCCCTGTAATCTGTACTATCGTTGTTTTCAAGCCCTTTGAATATTAGATTTTTACTCTTTAGTTTGCTATTAATATCGTCAATTTGTCGCTTCTGTATTGCATTGATTTTTTCGAGGTTTTCGACTTCATTCCTCAGTTTGACACTTTCCTCTGCTAATTGATCAACCTTGACCACTAAGCATTGTACATCCTCCTTTGTAGCTAAGCACTTTGAATCAATTATCTTGCTAAACTTGTCCAGTAGAAGACTATCCCGATCTTGAGCACTCATGCCTGNTTAAAATATAATATATAAACCTACACTTGCACACACACATTCATACATACATACATATAAATATCAATAGACATATCATATCCACACACATACACTTACGTACATACTAGCATTTAAATAATAATTGAAAATAACATGCATTTAGTGAATAAATTATACATTAAGTTTTTAAATAACATTCCTTATTACATGCAATAAAATTGTTTTGTTTTTTAGTAGCAAAATATAAAGAAAAAACACAAAACTACATAGACATCTAAATAAATAATTACAAGCACAACTAAAGTTAATTAATAATTCAAAACAATAGAAAAAAGGAGATTGTATTAACAAGTGCATAATAATAATTCAAACTCTACTTAAAAATTATTTTAGAAAAAAGAAAACANTTGTCTATTTATTTTAAGTTTGTTTTTATTTACAAATATTAGATAGATTAAATTTGTCATTTGTTATCTGCGGTGAGATAAGATAAGCCGCCCGCCCGCTAGATAAAGATTGTCCCAAACTATACACTAAGATAAGAATTAATCACCTTGACTAACATATATCCACTGTTTAATTCGCTCATAACTCACGAACGGATTATTTATCGATCGTGAAATTTCACATAAAGATTTAGTTTAACTAAGTTAAAACGTGTGCAAAAAATGACCGAAAAGCATTGATTTTTTCCAACTATTTTATAAGAAAAACACGGAGCCGAAGTGAACTCTGAAACGGCCCAAGGCCAACTCCCAAGAGAATTGCAGCCACAAATTTTGGTTTCATGGATCAATCAAACGGTAATTCCAGCAAAAAATGTTTTCTCATCATTTGAATAGACTTAAAGTATAATAATATAATAATAGAACAGGTTTTTGTTATCTTAAAATAATACATATCTCACTAGTTTACAGCCTTCAATTTCAACATTATGCTATCCATTTTTGTTCGCTATGTGTGCATACAGTGAAATATTTCGCTTTCTCACCTCAAACACCATCTACAAATGAACCTCTTTCTGGAAGTCAAGAAATAGCTGGTAAAAGAAGAGTGGGAGCGGCAGAGTTCTTAGAAAGGGCTGAGCATCTCATCAAGTTTGAATAGAAGTCATAAAATATTAAACTCTGTCAACAGGTTGGTCTGAAAAGCTTTTGCAATTAAGAAACAGGCAAAGAACATCACTATATAGAAACTTGTATTTACTCTTTTCCGAACATAGTAACACTTCATCAACGCCTTAGGTAAGATCAAAGGGAAAGTAGAATTCGCAGTCATAAGCTAAGGGAACGTCTTAGATATTTACTATGATGCATTCGATAAAGAAAAATATTAAAAATACAATACAACATTTTATTTACAAGCAATAAAATTTTATTTAAATAAAAAAAAAACACTGTAGTAGATGGTGTCCCTACAGTCACTATAGTAGAAGGAGAAGGTGTCGCTACAGTCACTGTTGTAGATGGTGTCGCTACAGTCAGTGTAGTAAATGGTGTCGCTACAGTAACTGTAGTAGATGATTATTTTGAGTAGAGTAGTAATAGCATATTTTATGAGTGAATAAAATAACAGTTTATGACATGTTAATCTAAAACATTTCGGGTCTTTTCTGTTAGTCCCCCGCTCCCACTCCTACCGGGCACTTTTTCGCATAAACAGGGTTGCACCTTTACTTTTTATGGAGCATTCGTATTTTCCACATCTGTCTAGTACTCAAAAAGCAAAAAAAAAAATCTTGTTCGGTTGATCACGTCATTATTTATTCATATACATAAATACTTTTTTTAACTTGTCCAAACTATGATATGCAGATATTGGTGTTATCTCACCAGATTTTTATGGAAAAATAATCAGTCTAATAGGTATCAGTATAATAGATGTTAGTTTGGCTAAGGTGAATTTTACGGTACCATGGAATTCTGTACTTCGATTTGGACCTCTACCTGGTTGGACCTCCTCTACCAATATGAAGCAGGGTTATTTTTCTTCAGAAAATGAGCGGAGCGGCCGTTGAAAATTCTAGGGTAAGAAAATTAATTTTGTACTTCGATTCTGTAAACAGCACCGTCCAATTCACTTTTACCGTTAGTTTAATGCAACCAATTAGAAAATATGTNTTCAATAGTATGTTACATTAATTTTTATTCCAACTGTTTCTCAATGTAAGTTTTCTAGATTTGTGTTTCTAGTTTAGTTTTCTTTTATGTATTATCTTTCACTCTTATTTGCATCCTGTGTAAACTATTTGTATTTTCTTTTGTTATAGATCCTAGGAAGAATATTTAAAGAATAAACCGAAACGTCGGGTTTTTGAGTATGTTGTGAGTGGACAGTGTTTTTATGACCGAGCCCTGGGTTTTACTCTGTGCTTATTATATTATTCGCTGTCGTGTGTTTTTCGTATATCAGGGTGACCCGCGAAAGAATGTCATAAAGAAACTGACGGATACTATGGGTCAAATGCTACAAAAAATGTCGAGTAAGCATATGCCCATATCTCATCAATAGTTCTCGAGATATCGATTTATTTCTTTTTTTAAAGTGCTTCACGAAAATTTTCATAAAATGCATAATATCTCAAAAACTAAATGAGATAGAGAAATTNATATTCAGTGTCAATGGTAGCTCAGTGGTAGAGCATTGGCTTTATACGCTGGAGGTCACTGGTTCAAATCTAGGTTTTAGCTCATCAATTTTTAACGTCATAAATCATTTAGAGGTGCGTCGTCGCCCGTCGCCGTCGCCGTCGCCGTCGCCGTTGTCGTTACACTACTCGATTATATAAAAGATATAGCTATATTTTTCCATTTTACCCCCTCCTAAATGAAAATATGACAAAACTGTACCTAATAACAGTTACTGTACTCTTAAAAAGCTTTTCAACGGTATGCATCACCATATTCTTTACTTTGACATTTGTACCCCGTACCCCTGTGTACCAAAACCAAAATTTTGCAAATTCCTTTCTTAGTGGGTGTCTATGATATGAATAGAGTATAAAATCTAAAAATTTCAAGTCTCTCGGTTAAGCAGATTTTGCTGTACGTTGATTCTATGTCAGTCATTCAATCAGGACTTTGCCGCTTATATTAGAGATTATGTTTATAATTATGTAGTAAGTAAAGAGTAAAATGAATGTACTTCTTAATGAGAGAGCGTGAACCTTAAAAATTATTCCATAAATATTATTTAAATAAAAAATAAAAGTAAATAAATAAATAAATTGACAAATTCCTAAAACTATCTCATGACAACTATGAAGTTAAAGAAAAAAAGTAACATTATAAAACAACAATTACGCCAAAATAACAAATCATTGAATAGATATAAAATATTAAGTAATAATAATGTATATAATTTAATTGGCAAATATTTAGTGAGATCATTCAATTAGTGGAAATTGGTAATTTATACCAAAACTAATTGCCAATTTATATAAAACAATTGATAATTAATGTAAAAATTAAATTATTAAATGTTATTTTATTCACAACTTAAAAGTTATTCACTACTCTTCTCATCATGATTATATATCAAGGTGTTTTTAAATTATACTAAAATTTGCGTTCATTATTTTTTACCAATCAATCATTAAATTTCACAAAAATGCCTAAAATCAAGAATGTTAAGCCTATTAAATATAATGGAAAAGGAGGGTAACGTGTGTAACNGCGTGGGGGGGGGGGGACTAACAGAAAAGACCAACATCTCGACCATCGAAGGTCATATTCAATCAGTTTAATATCTATTAATAAATAATAAATTTTAAAATTGTTTTTAGATTAAACAATAATTATCGGTAACAACAAGAAGTGGTGGTATGGTCAATTTACTTATATATTAACTAGCTGGATATCTGTGCTTCGCTAGGGGGTGTGAAATTTTCAATTTGATGGGTTTATAAACTACCATCAAGATACAATTAAATTATTTTACTAAGCGAGAATATCTACATTCTATTCCTTCCCCTTACTTCTATACTCCCTCCTCTTTGGTAAGATAATTTGCTAATATCCCAAATTAGTAATTGATAACTTTCCGGGAAAAGCAGCGGTATTTTTCTTCTGTATCCCCTAAAGACCCCCCTTGGTTGAAATTGGAATTATCTTTTATTAATATACGTGCTTACATCTAAAATAAGAGCTCTTTCTCAAGTATTAACTTCCTATCTTTAGAAGATCGGTCTGGGCTCAATTCCCCTTTTCTTACTTTGTCCTTACGTTATCCTTGGGGATAAAATTTTAGAAAATCTCTATTTGCAGTTATCAATGTAACTTAGAAATTATTATAATACGTGCACACTCGTATATTTTATTTTAGCATTTTAAAGAAGTGGTGATGATGATGTTATTAAAGTTTTAGGCACGGTAATGTGTGATTTTTAAACTATTGCCTCAATATTAAAAAAAATAAATCTAAATATTTTTGACAGCAATTTGAAACTAATTTCTCTATCAATTCTTTTTTCAGAAATTTCCACAAACATAAAATGTTGTCAGTAGTTTCTTCTGCAGTTTTTGTTAGATACATTTTTATAAAAATGAAATTAGAATTTTTAAATCTATTTAGAAGCCCTATTCTCCACCCCATATTGAGCTACTAAAACGTTTTGTAGCCTATATATAATATACCCTATATAACTAGGTATATATAAGTTTTATAGCCTATATGTACCCGTCAGATCTTTGTAAATAAAATAAATATATTTCTCTAAAAGGGCCAAGTCATTGCCGTAGCAGCAATCAATGTACTCTGAAAGAGCTTTTCAACGGAATGCATCATAAAGGGTTTTATTACTGTGACATTTGTACTCCGTACCCCTGTGTACCAAAATTTAAATTTATGTGTTATTTAAAAGTGTGTAAATATTCGTCAAATTGGGATTAAAATTTAGATTTGTATAAAAGACACCCTCATACAGACACTCATCTTTTTATATAAGACTAGCCGTTAGGCCATAACATAGGCCATAACATTATTATAAATAACTAGCCGTTATGCCCGTGGCAACGGGCAGAATAAATATGCTTGAAAAAAAGAGGTGAGAGATAATTAGTTATATTTAAAATAAATGAGTCTCACTTTGTCCAATTATACTTAAACAGAAAGAGCCACGTGATGTCTAGTTATTTCTTATTAATTTCATTCAAAGAAAAAGAGCTGAGACATAATTAGTTATATTTATAATGAATGAGTCTCGCGCTGTCCAGTTATACTTAAACAGAAAGAGCCACGTGATGTCTAGTTATTTCTTATTAATTTCATTCAAAGAAAAAGAGCTGAGACATAATTAGTTATATTTATAATGAATGAGTCTCGCGCTGTCCAGTTATACTTAAACAGAAAGAGCCACGTGATGTCTAGTTATTTCTTATTAATTTCATTCAAAGAAAAAGAGCTGAGACATAATTAGTTATATTTATAATGAATGAGTCTCGCGCTGTCCAGTTATACTTAAACAGAAAGAGCCACGTGATGTCTAGTTATTTCTTATTAATTTCATTCAAAGAAAAAGAGCTGAGACATAATTAGTTATATTTATAATGAATGAGTCTCGCGCTGTCCAGTTATACTTAAACAGAAAGAGCCACGTGATGTCTAGTTATTTCTTATTAATTTCATTCAAAGAAAAAGAGCTGAGACATAATTAGTTATATTTATAATGAATGAGTCTCGCGCTGTCCAGTTATACTTAAACAGAAAGAGCCACGTGATGTCTAGTTATTTCTTATTAATTTCATTCAAAGAAAAAGAGCTGAGACATAATTAGTTATATTTATAATGAATGAGTCTCGCGCTGTCCAGTTATACTTAAACAGAAAGAGCCACGTGATGTCTAGTTATTTCTTATTAATTTCATTCAAAGAAAAAGAGCTGAGACATAATTAGTTATATTTATAATGAATGAGTCTCGCGCTGTCCAGTTATACTTAAACAGAAAGAGCCACGTGATGTCTAGTTATTTCTTATTAATTTCATTCAAAGAAAAAGAGCTGAGACATAATTAGTTATATTTATAATGAATGAGTCTCGCGCTGTCCAGTTATACTTAAACAGAAAGAGCCACGTGATGTCTAGTTATTTCTTATTAATTTCATTCAAAGAAAAAGAGCTGAGACATAATTAGTTATATTTATAATGAATGAGTCTCGCGCTGTCCAGTTATACTTAAACAGAAAGAGCCACGTGATGTCTAGTTATTTCTTATTAATTTCATTCAAAGAAAAAGAGCTGAGACATAATTAGTTATATTTATAATGAATGAGTCTCGCGCTGTCCAGTTATACTTAAACAGAAAGAGCCACGTGATGTCTAGTTATTTCTTATTAATTTCATTCAAAGAAAAAGAGCTGAGACATAATTAGTTATATTTATAATGAATGAGTCTCGCGCTGTCCAGTTATACTTAAACAGAAAGAGCCACGTGATGTCTAGTTATTTCTTATTAATTTCATTCAAAGAAAAAGAGCTGAGACATAATTAGTTATATTTATAATGAATGAGTCTCGCGCTGTCCAGTTATACTTAAACAGAAAGAGCCACGTGATGTCTAGTTATTTCTTATTAATTTCATTCAAAGAAAAAGAGCTGAGACATAATTAGTTATATTTATAATGAATGAGTCTCGCGCTGTCCAGTTATACTTAAACAGAAAGAGCCACGTGATGTCTAGTTATTTCTTATTAATTTCATTCAAAGAAAAAGAGCTGAGACATAATTAGTTATATTTATAATGAATGAGTCTCGCGCTGTCCAGTTATACTTAAACAGAAAGAGCCACGTGATGTCTAGTTATTTCTTATTAATTTCATTCAAAGAAAAAGAGCTGAGACATAATTAGTTATATTTATAATGAATGAGTCTCGCGCTGTCCAGTTATACTTAAACAGAAAGAGCCACGTGATGTCTAGTTATTTCTTATTAATTTCATTCAAAGAAAAAGAGCTGAGACATAATTAGTTATATTTATAATGAATGAGTCTCGCGCTGTCCAGTTATACTTAAACAGAAAGAGCCACGTGATGTCTAGTTATTTCTTATTAATTTCATTCAAAGAAAAAGAGCTGAGACATAATTAGTTATATTTATAATGAATGAGTCTCGCGCTGTCCAGTTATACTTAAACAGAAAGAGCCACGTGATGTCTAGTTATTTCTTATTAATTTCATTCAAAGAAAAAGAGCTGAGACATAATTAGTTATATTTATAATGAATGAGTCTCGCGCTGTCCAGTTATACTTAAACAGAAAGAGCCACGTGATGTCTAGTTATTTCTTATTAATTTCATTCAAAGAAAAAGAGCTGAGACATAATTAGTTATATTTATAATGAATGAGTCTCGCGCTGTCCAATTATACTTCATATAATATACTGTTTATAGGAAGGTTTAAAATAATATACTGTTTAAATAGAAAGGTTTAGGCCTGAATATTCAGTGTCAATGGTAGCTCAGTGGTAGAGCGTTTGCTTATTACGCTGGAGGTCACTGGTTCAAATCTAGGTTTTAGCTCATCAATTTCTAACGTCATAAATCATTTAGAGGTGCGTCGTCGCCCGTCGCCGTTGCCGTTGCCGTCCCCGTTCCCGTCGCCGTCGCCGTTGTCGTTACACTACTCGATTATATAAAAGACTAGCTGAAGTACCCGGCGCAGCCCGGGTTGCATACAAAAATTAAGACCTAAGTGACTAAAATATCAATAAAGAANTATTTGCATTTTTACTAGAATTGGTAGTGACCCTGACCAAAAAATTTCACGTCTGGTAACATTCAATCCACTATAATTCAAAAACTAGTCCGTTGATCTTAAATTTTAATTATACCATTTGGAAGCTTATGAAATGCACAAATTTTTCCTGAAAACGCCACACTTCTAACATCCCTTAATTAAGAGTAATACGCTCAGGAATGTCGTGGTCGAATTTTAAAATATCCAAATTTTCAAATGTAACAAAACTTAAAAGACTCTTAGCAGCTGATAATTTTAAAATAAATGAATAGTTCTGAAAGGGTTTTTTATGCTCTTTAATGTTGTTCCTTAGTCCAATTTCTCTATCTCATTTAGTTTTTGAGATATTATGCATTTTATGAAAATTTTCGTGAATCACTTTAAAAAAAGAAATAAATCGATATCTCGAGAACTATTGAGATATGGGCATATGCTTACTCGACATTTTCTGTAGCATTTGACCCAAAGTATCCGTCAGTTTCTTTATGACATTCTTTCGCGGGTCACCCTGTATA
>KZ651963.1:114172-126160 GCA_001010745.2 Gerris buenoi | reverse complement strand
GTAAAGAGTAAAATGGATGTACTTCTTAATGAGAGAGCGTGAACCTTAAAAATTATTCCATAAATATTATTTAAATAAAAAATAAAAGTAAATAAATAAATTAATTGACAAATTCCTAAAACTATCTCATGACAACTATGAAGTTAAAGAAAAAAAAGTAACAATATAAAACAACAATTACGCCAAAATAACAAATCATTGAATAGATATAAAATATTAAGTAATAATAATGTATATAATTTAATTGGCAAATATTTAGTGAGATCATTCAATTAGTGGAAATTGGTAATTTATACCAAAACTAATTGCCAATTTATATAAAACAATTGATAATTAATGTAAAAATTAAATTATTAAATGTTATTTTATTCACAACTTAAAAGTTATTCACTACTCTTCTCATCATGATTATATATCAAGGTGTTTTTAAATTATACTAAAATTTGCGTTCATTATTTTTTACCAATCAATCATTAAATTTCACAAAAATGCCTAAAATCAAGAATGTTAAGCCTATTAAATATAATGGAAAAGGAGGGTAACGTGTGTAACTAAAAGTAAAATTGCGTATTCCCTAGCCACTGCCAATTTGTCATGCACTACTACATTACTAGTTATCAACTGATACGCTGGAGACGTATGGACTAGTTATCAACTACTATGCTGGAGACGTATGGACTAGTTATCAACTACTATGCTGGAGACGTATGGACTAGTTATCAATACGCTGGAGACGTATGGACTAGTTATCAACTGCTATGCTGGAGACGTATGGACTAGTTATCAATAAGCTGGAGACGTATGGANAAAGGGCCCGAGTGAAGGCCTAATTGCAAGGTTCGAACAAGTGGTTCGTCCTACCCGTTCTAGTAGGAAGTACTAGACTACTACTACTACTACTACTAGTTGAAAATTGGTATATAAAAATATCAATAAAATAGCGATTTTTTTCTAGAAAATTTCAAAATATCACGTTTATAATGTAATATTATCCGTGTTTTTTTTATTATTTACATAAATGATATACTTCTTTTAACTAATATAACTGAAAAGTAGGTTAATAAGTAAATAGACAAAATATTTTGAGGTATACATACATAGCAAAATAGTGAAAATTGTGAGGAAAAAAAAGTTGTTTTTCGTATGAATTTCGTAATTATTTTAATCATATGAGCAGAATTTAATGTTTTAAAATACATTAAAAGGTACTACTGATAAGGAATGAGTAAGGTCAAGGATATCGGGATGTGGAGTGAAGAGATTGGAAAGATGTTGACCAAATAGGTCTGATTTTTCTGCATCACTTTTTGCCCATGTTAAATCGGGTTTTTGGAGAGGAGAGGGATTTGTTTTATGTCTAAGGATTTTACGTGTCATATGCCATANAAGGATATCGGGATGTGGAGTGAAGAGGTTGGAAAGATGTTGACCAAATAGGTCTGCTTTTTCTGCATCACTTTTTGCCCATGTTAAATCGGGTTTTTGGAGAGGAGAGGGATTTGTTTTATGTCTAAGGATTTTACGTGTCATATGCCATAGTGACAAATTGTTAGAAGTAAGAAGTAAAATTTTATGTCAATAAAATTATGGAACTAAAAAGAAGAGCCTGAAGAAGCCCAAGGTGTAGGGCGAAATATAGCAAGATAAAAAGAATTATGGTTTAAATTATTATTACCTAATTTAAAAAAAAAACCCTGAAGAGACCCAAAAGAAAACATGCAAATATTGTAGTGTTTTTGGTTTAAAGAAGTAAGTCGATACCGTCGTCGTTGAGGCACTGCTCAATTATATATTTGTAAAATATATATATAAGAACCCACATGGTTATCAAGATGTGGTTTGGTGATTGTAAACTTGACTAATAAAAATCCAATTACGTAAGTACTTAATAAGTATGTAAGGCAANGATATGCAGACAAGCAAAATAATAACAGAATCGATGGCCCTCACTAGTCATAAGAAAGCAGAATTTGGTTTCATTTTGTTGCTTCCAATAACTTTAAAGTCTTACAAGGGTAACAGAAATTAAAATCTGTTATATTATAGTATAGGTAATATTATAGTATTATATTATAGGTAATTTAAAAAAAACCCTGAAGAGACCCAAAAGAAAACATGCATATATTGTAGTGTTTTTGGTTTAAAGAAGTAAGTCGATACCGTCGTCGTTGAGACACTGCTCAATTATATATTTGTATAATATATTTAAGAACCCACATGGTTATCAAGATGTGGTTTGGTGATTGTAAACTTGACTAATAAAAATCCAATTACGTAAGTACTTAATAAGTATGTAAGGCAACTTTTAAATTATTCAAAATAAAAATCAAACATCATGGTGGCATATTGGTGGTAATCTTGAAGGACACGCTGATTTTGAATGTGATGAGTCATGATGTAGATTATAAAAGTTTTGACGAGTGGACAAAATTTAAGTGGCAGGGTGTTGGTGTAAAGCATTTTAAGGAATATCCGAATTGCAACAAATACATTTGGGACCGGAAAGTACTAACGGGATCTGAATGGGCCAATTCAATTAAACTTAACGTTAATTACGCCCCTTTNTGTATATATATATATATCCTTACAGGGCTGAAACCTCATAAATTTATATAATGACCCCGAAGAAAAGTTTTTTCTTTATCTATAAAGATTTTCTTCTTCCTAGTTTAATAGATTTGTCTGCATCATCTGAATTTTATTTCGTCGTTGTAAAGAAGCGATGAAACTGGGGAATTAATATTTCATGGGAAGGAGTTAGGAGTAAAGCTAAGAAACCCCTTTTTCGTTCCTTAGCTTAGAGTTAATTCATAATTTTGCAGCGACTAAACGCTAAGATTTTATCACTTTAAATTATAAATTATACAATGGCAAAATTGTGATTTTTATTTCCTTCTTAAAAACGACTGTTCACTCTTTTAATAATTTTTCTTTATCTCCTTATTTTTTTTAAGATAATTCTTTTTACGAAACTAGATTATACAGTCGGTACAAGACGAGAAAAATGTTCCTTGAATTTTCTATTATACCCTGTTAGATGACTATTGATTACATAGTTCTTTCGTTGGTTTTGCTCTTTTATTTCCGAGGGTAATAAGCGAATCTAATCTTTAGTGTAATGTAATGGTTTAACTTGACTTTATTCTTTGTGGATTCTTTTTTTTTCTTGGAAAGAATATTCTTATTTATTTTACCGCTTTTTTTTTGGTGTACAAGTTTTTACGATTTAATCTTATATAATTTAATTCGCGAAATTCATTATTTGAATTTATATTATTGAATTTTCTGCCACTCATAAAACTATAAAAGAATTATGAAACAATTGAATGAAATTATGTCCGATACAACTTTCTAGTATATGAGTAAATAATTACTTGGTACTGGGTTTTGTATTTCTTAATTCTTTCGAGTTTTCCAGGTTAAATTTTATTTATTATTGAATTTATTATTACTAGGGGGCTCTGCCCTTTACTCGCTTCGCTCGTCAACCCCCGAAAAGACGTGGTAGCGGCCGCTGCGCGGACGACGTGGTATGGGAAGGGAAGTAGTATAGTTATGGAATATGACTTTTTTTTCTTTATTTGATTCAGAATGAAATTACTTCATAGGTAATGGTAAGTATTAATAAAATTTTTAAACTTTTTGGTTTCCATAATTTTACTAAGGTTGTAATATTTCAACCTCTCTTAGGGTCATTTTCAAGCTTTCTTGAAATCCTTGCTTCACTTAACCATTATATTTATTTAAATCTCCTTTTCATTCTGTCAATTTCAAAAGTGTGCTACAATCATTTTCACACTTTTTCATCTTCGTTAAGAACAGTTTATTTGCTAAAATTTCTAATTATTTTTTCAAAGGAAAAAACGAGTCTGATTTCAGTTTTTAGCGAATTTCTATTGGAGATAATTCGCTAATGGAGCCACTGGCATGGCGGGAGTTGGAGCCGGGACTGTGGCCAGTATATGTATATGTATTTCTAGCGGATTTCTTGTGAGCAAGATAACTTTCGAACGAATTGACGTATCAAAATGAAACTTGCACCGAAAAACCAATCTCGTTGAGATAAGGATCCCTATTAAAAACGGGATATTTATGACGTCATTAACCCCTCCTGATGAGTCAGCAAATATTTTTAAAAAATACAACAAATCAAATGAGCTATCGCTTCTTATGTTATTTGGGGTCATCAATCCAAAAAATGAGTTACTATAGCGATTCGAATAATAATTTAATAATAATAACAATAGTAACAGTAATCATTTCTTGGGGATTTCTTGTGAGCACGATAACTCTTCAACGAATTGACCTATCAAAATGAAACTTGGACCTAAAAATCAAACTCATTGAGATGAGGATCCCTATTGAAAATGGGATACTTATGACGTATGGAATTCTGCTGAAAGTGTAGCTCAAGCCAATTGAGACTTCAGAATGCCCTCGACAATCTGAATAAGTGGTCTCAGAACTGGCTGTAACCAATCAATCAAGAAAAAACCACCTACACTGTATTTTCGCTGTCAGCAAATCAGATGAAAGACATAAACCTCCAAATAAATGGTGTTAGACTAAGGTGAGATGACATCCCAAAATACTTTGGTGTTACCTTTGCTCCTCAATTGACTTGGAAGACCCAGATAAATAGAGTTGTTACCTCAGGAATGAGAAGGTACTGTCTACTAAAAAATCTGGCTGAAAAAAGCTGGGGTGTGGATCTATATACAATAAAGAAGCTTTACACTGGATACGTAAGTGATGTGGACACTGGATATGTACACTGTATGTGTCATCGAATTCGGAGTCCCAGCTTGGGGCACAGCAGCTCCTACAAACTCTCCTACAAAATTCAAACTGTTCAAAATCAAGTACTACGAGCCATAAGGTCGACCACAAGTAGATCCTTAGAATCTACAGTGGGTCTACAAGCCATGTCTGATCTTAGGGACCAGCGTATGTNTCTTTATAAGATCTAAGTAAGTAAGTTAGTCGTCTTCTAACAGCATTGTAAGTTCGTTTGTCAGTTGGATACCTAGTTTGTTTCCAGCGGGCCCTAGCTCGTCTTTTGTCCGTTATTAATGTCCGTATGTCGTTTGGCAAGTAAGATCTATTGTTGGGTCTGTTTGTGTCAGGTAAAGTCGAGTCCCAAACTGAAGTCTGAATAGTGTCCGTAAGTAATCTAACTGCATCGTCGATGTCTGTTGCAGTTTTCAAGGATATATTAAGGTCTAGTTTTTGGTCAATTAATGTCTGAAAGTTGTCCCAGTCGACACGTCCGTTTACTAGTCTTGGTTTAGGAGGACGGATAGGAGGGTTTAAGTCGAGTGTGAGGAGGACTGGACAGTGATCTGAGGATAGGTCATCAAGAACTGAAGCAGTGGGATGAAGGTGAGCAATGGGAGTTGTTACAAAATNATCTAACTTTATTGGCACAGCAAGGAATATACGTAGAGCTTCAAATCTAAATCCCTAGATATCGTCAGTACATACCGGCCCTGGGATGAAATCCAGCACCCATATGCGACTGACAGTTCCTAATATGGCAACAAAAGATGCAATATCCCTTGAAGAACTAAGGGTACTTACCTTCACCTACCTGGCAGAGAGCTATCCGTCAAGTGAATGGGTGAGAGTGTAATATACTGATGGATCTGCTAAGGAATAAGTCAGGGATGGTGGGAGTGGAATAAGGATAGAACATCAAGATGGTACAGTCCATTAGGCTGCAATCCCAGCCGGTAGTAATGCATCAAATTATAGAGCAGAGTACAGAGCTCTAGTGGAGGCAGCTCATTATATTCTCCAGACAAATACAGCTGTTGGTAAGCGGGTGGTTTTCCTAAGACGCAAAGTCGGTGCTACAAAAATCCCAAGGAAGCTCATGGTGCGCAGAACTCGCTGATCTGCTATGTAAAATATCATCCGTAGCAGAAGAGGTAGTGTGTCAGTGTACCGGGTAATCGTAGCATAGCAGGCAACTAAAGCGCCGATAAACTTGCAAATATAGCTAGCTCCATGCCACAAACGAGTGTGAAACTCGATTACGAGGAGGCCCGGTCCCTTGTAAAAATACACTACTTAAAGAAGTGGCAGAGAGAACATCCTGATTGGGACAAAAAGATCATTTCTACCAGATAACGAGAAAGGAACAGGTAGTGATATCCAGGTTACGCAGTGGGCACTGTCAACTAAGAGCCCACCTTTACCACTTATTTAAAATTTGAGAAAATGATGCCTGCGAGTGTGGCGAGGTACCGGAGACCGTATTCCACATTCTGCAAGATTGCCCCAGACTCACATAAGAGAAGAGACGTGGCCAGCTGCTACAACTACACAGGAGAAGCTCTATCCCTATAACTTGGAATGCCTCCGGCGGACCGCAGGCTATATCCTGAATTCTGGTATTGTGCTATGATAAGGAGTTCGACAGTAAGTAAGTAAGCATAAAAACGTGTTTTTTCCATCTTACCCCCTCTTGTATGAAAATATGATAAAAGTACTCCAACGAAATACATCTTTAAATCCTCGTCCAGACTGCTGAACCGAACACAGTACGAGAGCCGAGCATTGGTCTTTGCGCATGCCCAGGCGCTCTTTTGATTGTGCATGCGCATAGACCAATGCTCGGATCGTTTCCTCTGTTCGGTTCGGCAGTCTGGACGAGGCTTAAGGGTATAAACTATTTTGAATTTTGTACCCCTTACCCCTGTGTACCAAATTTTTGAAATCGGTGACGAAACATTTCTTTGACAAAAAAACTTCAGAACGACCATATAGCTTCTGTTACCTTCGGCAAGCTCGAAGTAATGGTCAGTAAAGGGCTAAAAAGATTTAATAATAAAAACCTCAAGGTTTGTTCCAACAGAGCCTCGGACAGTTCGAGCATGCGCACTATCAAAAGACCGTTCCTACACGCTTCTCGGACGGTTCTGGAACTTTTAGTCTTGTGTTCCAACAAATAGACGAACGGTTCTGAGACAGTCCTTGAACCGTGAAAACAGTTCCCGGATAGAAGCAGGAACTCGACGAGAACTACTAATACTAATATACGGAGGCGTGTAGGTTACTCTCCTACTACTGTTCAACTATAACCTAACATTTGTTTTTCTTTCTTTTCTTGATATCTCTGTTTCCTAGCGTGTTTTGTTTCTCTCTTTACATTTAATATTTATACTACTTCTTTACGTATTATTTTTTATCATTATAGTATATTGAAATAATAAAATATAATTTATATTTTATATATATTTATTCCTCATGATAATTAAAATTCCTCATAGCGACTTTGAGTTCTGTATAAAAATTACCTCATCCGATGATATATACATATCATCAAATAAAAGAAAAATTGTTCTTATAATTTTCTATTTTGTAGTTTTGAACCCTTTATTTGTATTTCTTAATGTGTGGTTGACCTTTTCTTATATAAGGGTCTATTTCTAATAAGCCAAGATAAAATTTACATTTTATCTTCATCTTCTGAATCGCTATATTTCGCCCTCCGATTGGTTAGGGCTTCTTCAGGCTCATAACAATCTTGATGTATTTTTTGTAAAATGAGTNTTTTTTGTAGTTTTGAACCCTTTATTTTTAAATTTTTGTTGACCTTTTCTTATATTAGGGTTTATTTTTAATAAGCCAAGATAAAATTCACATTTTATCTTCTGAGTCACTATATTTCACCGTCACGTTTGATTTGGGCTTCTTCAGGCCCGTAACAATCATGCATTTTTGTTAAATGAGTCAATAAAACATTTTTTTATAAATTGAAAGTTTTTTGTAACATTAACAAATTAAAAAACATAGGTATTTGCCTGCTTGAGAGAGACACTACAAAAACGTTTCTCGCAAGCAGTCAACAATAGGGGAGATTAATTTAATGGTGTATTAGATACATTTAAAAAAAAATTACAGTGTACAATTTTTAAAATACAAATACATAATATGTACTTATTTTAATAATTAATCTCTTTGACTGCTGGAGAGAGACTTGGAACTAGGTAGTTTCTCCCAAGCAATCTATAGCATGAAGGCAACTATATTTTTTATATAATTTTACAATTGATGTTTCAAAAAATGACAATTTATACAAATTAAAAAAAAAAAATTATTGGCAAGTGAAACTAAAAGACAGGATTTTTATGAGCCTGACGAATCCCAAATGTGAGACAAAAAAAGTGGCAAATGAAAGTGCATTCTTATAAACTTTGTTTAGTTTAACTATAGAATATTATAATTCACGTAAGTAATCCATTTCTGAGTGAAACATAAACAAAACAAGTAGAGTAGTAGAGAGAGAGATATGAAGATGAAAACAAGAGATAGAGAGGTAACTTAAAGGTTGCAGTNAGGCGCTCTTTTGATTGTGCATGCGCATAGACCAATGCTCGGATCGTTTCCTCTGTTCGGTTCGGCAGTCTGGACGAGGCTTAAGGGTATAAACTATTTTGAATTTTGTACCCCTTACCCCTGTGTACCAAATTTTTGAAATCGGTGACGAAACATTTCTTTGACAAAAAAACTTCAGAACGACCATATAGCTTCTGTTACCTTCGGCAAGCTCGAAGTAATGGTCAGTAAAGGGCTAAAAAGATTTAATAATAAAAACCTCAAGGTTTGTTCCAACAGAGCCTCGGACAGTTCGAGCATGCGCACTATCAAAAGACCGTTCCTACACGCTTCTCGGACGGTTCTGGAACTTTTAGTCTTGTGTTCCAACAAATAGACGAACGGTTCTGAGACAGTCCTTGAACCGTGAAAACAGTTCCCGGATAGAAGCAGGAACTCGACGAGAACTACTAATACTAATATACGGAGGCGTGTAGGTTACTCTCCTACTACTGTTCAACTATAACCTAACATTTGTTTTTCTTTCTTTTCTTGATATCTCTGTTTCCTAGCGTGTTTTGTTTCTCTCTTTACATTTAATATTTATACTACTTCTTTACGTATTATTTTTTATCATTATAGTATATTGAAATAATAAAATATAATTTATATTTTATATATATTTATTCCNCCAGGCGCTATTTTGATTGTGCATGCGCATAGACCAATGCTCGGATCGTTTCCTCTGTTCGGTTCGGCAGTCTGGACGAGGCTTAAGGGTATAAACTATTTTGAATTTTGTACCCCTTACCCCTGTGTACCATATTTTTGAAATCGGTGACGGAACATTTCTTTGACAAAAAACAAAACAAAAAAACTTCAGAACGATCATATAGCTTCAGTTACCTTCGGCAAGCTCGAAGTAATGGTCAGTAAAGGGCTAAAAAGATGTAACAATAAAAATCTTAAGGTTTGTTCCAACAGAGCCACGGACAGTTCTAGAACTGTCTGGAGCATGCGCACTATCAAAAGACCGTTCCTACACGCTTCTCGGACGGTTCTGGAACTTTTAGTCTTGTGTTCCAACAAATAGACGAACAATTCTGAGACAGTCCTAGAACCGTGAAAACAGTTCCCGGATTGAAGCAGGAACTCGACGAGAACTACTAATACTAATATACGGAGGCGTGTAGGTTACACTTCTACTACTGTTCAACTATAACCTAACATTTGTTTTTCTTTCTTTTCTTGATATCTCTGTTTCCTAGCGTGTTTTGTTTCTCTCTTTACAGTTAATATTTATACTACTTCTTTACGTATTATTTTTTATCATTATAGTATATTGAAATAATAAAATATAATTTGTTTTCGTTACTTTTCTTGATATCTCTGTTACNATACAATTACATTTTTTAAATCCAATACAATTTTTAAAATACAAATACATAATATGTACTTATTTTAATAATTAATCTCTTTGACTGCTGGAGAGAGACTTGGAACTAGGAAGTTTCTCCCAAGCAATCTTTAGCATGTAGGCAACTATATTTTTTATATAATTTTACAATTGATGTTTCAGAAAATGACAATTTATACAAAAAAAAATAAATTATTGGCAACTGAAACTAAAGGACAGGATTTTTATGAGCCTGACGAATCCCAAATGTGAGACAAAAAAAGTGGCAAATGAAAGTGCATCACGTAAGTAATCCATTTCTGAGTGAAACATAAACAAATCAAGTAGAGTAGTAGAGAGAGAGATATGAAGATGAAAACAAGAGATAGAGAGGTAACTTAAAGGTTGCAGTTCTGAAAGAGTTCTTAAATCGTTCCAACAGGCTCTTCTTTTTGAATCAGTTCTGAACCAGTCCTCATAGACACATGGGTAAAAATCGTCATTAAAAAAATCGGTTCTAGAACCGTTCTCGAATGGGGTGTTGGAACAAACCTGTAGTAAGTTGTAAAAAAAAAAACGTACGTTTATTTTAATGTGTGTGGTCTAGTTTAAAAATGAGGTAACTCCAGATAAAATACTTGTAAGGTTATTTAAAAAAGGGGTAAAAATCGTTCATACACGTATGACACAAAACCTCACAAGTTGATTTATCGTTTAATATTTCTATCTAAATTCTGCTAATACGTATAGAAAGAAGAAAGGCATCAAAGTACTAGCTTCTAACAGGTATACCACAACAGGTCCGAAAGAGAAACCCTCCTAATTGAAAACAGACAGAATTCTTCAATAGAAAAGTTCGGTTTACCCTTTAGAGAGGATAGAATTCCATGGTTTAGTCCCTTAGCTAGGGTCAAAAGGAAACCCTACCGACTTATTACCAACGTATTGACCTTTACATCAGCTATTACAGGACCCCTTCTCTCCCAAGTAACAGTCTAAAGCGGAAGCAAACCAACTGAGAGATTACATTCAGCTTATCTATACAAGAGTTTCTTTCAAATCAAGTAATCGTCGCATTTCTCGGCTATGGGTGGAAACAAACGTCATAATTTACATTGCTTTACACACTCATAGATACATTCTTAAATTTAATACTACATAACTTTAAATAAACCTACTGATAACAAAATAATAAACATGCATTTATTTACACTTGTATCTTCACTGTTAGGTTTTTTCGTATTATTTATTGAAATAGAACGCCAAATGTGTGGCACATAGCTTCCTCGCATCCTTTCACGTACTTTATTGATTTTATGCTTTTACAAGCCAGTGTTGCGTAATTTGTTCAATTGTTTCCCCCGTTTTTAATCTTTCAACATTGTTTTTATTTTTTACATGTATTCAAGCATCAATTTAGCAAAAGTTAAAGAGCACGGGTTATTTTCGATAAACCATAAAAGTTACAAATCAGATAAGTACTTTTGAAGCTATAGGTGTAAATAAATGTATGTTTGTGCGTATGTGGAAGAAAAACAAATGAGCGCATAAGGTTGAAACTTATATGGAACCAACAATGAACTAATTATGACCTATATTATACAAATTTCATTGATATTGGACATTCAGTTTTTATAATATGTTGCTTCGCAAAAATTGAACGACAGATCAACAGACCGACAGACTGACGGATCGACATACAGACGCGGAGCCAAAAATTTTCCCTGACGTGTGAAACGAATTTATGTCTTGGAATTTTTGAAATCAGAGACATAAAATATTTTCGTTCTTCAGAACGATCACATAGCTTCTGTTACTTTGGTTAAGCTCGGAAGCAAAATAGATAATTAAAACGTTTTTGTAACTTAAAGATAAAATTAACTATGTATTATATTTTTTATAATTTTATAAAGAAAGGAAAAATAACGTCTACAATAGTCAGCAGAAATACACAGCCAAGTTATATTCTGCAAACAAAACTGAATGCGACCAATAAAGAATAGTTTAAACAGTAGGTATTTTTACTAATTCATATAATATATAGCGTTACGAGATTTTAACTCAGCTTAAATAAACGTAAAGAAGAATAGTCTTATTAAGAGTTGATAGAAAATAGTCTGCAAACTAGTTTGGCATTCACACCACAAACTTAATTCAAATAATAAATATTATTTTTTCATTTGAGCGTCGCAGCACAAGGATACG
Source organism: Gerris buenoi (assembly GCA_001010745.2). NCBI lineage: Eukaryota > Metazoa > Arthropoda > Insecta > Hemiptera > Gerridae > Gerris > Gerris buenoi. Next base: position 114,237 of record KZ651963.1, on the reverse strand, counting down.
AATTTGTATACAACACTGCATTTAATTTTAGCCTCTTTGGGGTGTGAATTTGCCAAGTCAGAAAA
>KZ651962.1:245856-261039 GCA_001010745.2 Gerris buenoi | reverse complement strand
TCACTTATAACTTTTAAACTAATAAATAGAATTTCATCGGGTTTTTTTATATTTGTTCCTTAATTGTTTCCGGTTCCAACGATATGCTATAAATAAAAAACCTTTGTGTAATTTCAGTATTATTAACCGTCAAAGTTTAAAAATTCAAAAATTTATAACTTCAAAATGGCGGCCAATATCAAAATGAAATTCAGCGGGCTTGTTTGTCATACAGAGAGGTACATTCGTGCCAAATTTCAACTCGATCAAGACCATTTTCGATATATTACGATTTTTTTTAAATTTTTGCTGACTAAGCAAACTGGGTTCAAGATGGCGGAAAAAGTTGATTTTCCGGGCGGCACAATTACAGGTTATGACTGATTTTTTTCCAAGTTTCAACTCTCTAGGTTAAACACCTTGGGCGCTACGATGATAACACACACACACACACATACATACATACGACATGCTGAAAACCACTCAGGAGGTCTTAAAGACACGTAAAACGGATAATTCCGTTGAAATCTCGAAAAAAATTTTTTTGGTAAAAACAATACTTTTCCTACTTTTAGTAGTAAGGAAAAGTAAATAGTTAATATTTTTAAACTTTAAGTGTCTGCCATTTTGGAACGGGAATATAAAGAAAGCTCGGGTTGCGACAGTTGTTTTATTTTTTTAAAACTTTTCCAAAAATGTATCACTTCAGGGGTTCCATTTAAAATTTTAAAGTTGGATCCAATATGGCGGCATCCAACATGGTGGAAAGAATGATTACCCACCAATGAAGTAGTAAAATTAATGATGGGAAGTACCTAAAAATCGAATTCAAAATGTTCATAGTCTTTTTCCTGACGAAAAACCATTAGCTTGAAGTAATCTAGTAAGCTAGTTAAACAACACATTTATGCAGTCGTGAATGACATGGAGACAGTTTATTTACATATTTACAACAGATACACTTGCTTTGGTTGTTCCAATGTTATTGGAAAATGCATTGGGGTCGTATAGAGGTTGGAAGAATGAGAGGCATTTGGAATACGTGCATCGTATTCTCATGATTTCTCTAAATAAACGTGTTTTGCTCTCGTAATGTGTTAGCTTGCTGTGCAACATAATAACAGAATACATGTGAATTGTTCTCGTCTAATGCTCACCAATCAATGCACCTCATTAACCTTACCCCATGTTTGACATACGTGATTCAATTTTCGCAAAGCCTGTGGCTCCTATTCCATCATCACGTTTGAGTAACTCTTTCCTTCGTTACAATCTATTTCAATTTATTGAATAAAAATTTCTACAGTATGAGTATTTCCGTACTTTTAACTATAAATATACAAAAATACCAGGATTTCTGCGGATTCCTAGTTGCGATATACCTTGTGTCAACTGACAAGTTGTCATGCATAAATTAATATTGATTACTTGGAAACATAGATCAGTCAAGATTAGCCTTAAAAGAGTATCGTTATTCTTAAGATAGATCACTGGTCTATATTTATAGTTATATGATATCAAATAACTATAAACCATAGCCCCATTGTTCCCACTAAGATAAAAAAATATAACTACTGAGATTTTATGATATTTAAATAAGTGGCAGTGTTGCTATCGAGCTTACCAAAGTAACGAAAAATATGTGATCGTTCTAAGAACTACCTCAATGTCTCCAATTTCAAAAATTCCAAGGCAGAAATCTGTTTTTTACATCACGGAACAGTTTTGGTTTTCATTGGTCTGTCTGTCACTTGATTTTTGCGCACTAACAGACATTAAGAGCTACACTTCTATTCAATGAAATTTGGGTGGTAGGTAACAGTTAGCCTATTGTTGGTCCCTTTGTCTTTTACATGCACACAACCATACATGTATTTATGCATTATCTTCAAAATACCTAATCTGATTTTAATAATATTAGATGGTTGATGGTTCGACGAAAGTAGCCCGCAGATAGCCCAGGATTAATATCAACCGTTTGCGCTCTTTATTTATTGTTTTATGTGAGTTTTGGACTACTAGGTCATAGTCATAACCAACCAATCTGCGCTCTTTAAATTTTGTTTAATTAACATTGATACTTTAATTCATGCAAAATAGTCTGCCAAAAGCTATTATAGCTCTAGCCATAGCACATAGAACATGCTAAACCACTCTAGCACATAGCTTTCTCGCACGTTCTATTTCGAATACTTTAATGATCGAAGATTTTAATGATTTTATACTTTTAGAACCTATTATAGTCAAATTCATCTAATTTTCTTCCGCTTTTAAAATCATAACTGATAGACAGACACGGAAAAAAATGTTCCCTGATGTCTGAATCGAATTTCTGTCTTGTAATTTTTTATATGGGAGACCTAAAAAAAAAACATAATTTTTCAGAAAAACCACATAGCTTATATTTCAATTATCTTTGTTAAGCTCGGAAGCAAAATCAAAACAATTTTGACCGATTAAAAAAAGCTCGAGTACAATTAAATAAATTTGACAGTATTAGATTGTAATAGCATGAAAATATGATTAAAATCATTAAAGTATGCGAGAAAGCTCTACGCCACATTAATTGGCAGACTATTTTTTAATCTGTGTAAGCTCCATTCAACAAATTATATATTTTTAGCGAATTTTCGAAGAAAATTAAGCTATTGCAATGGCTCCAAAATTTTTGTTTTGAAAAGAAGAAAATTCCCATCGCTCCCATTCGAACTATTACAGGTAAAGACAGGAAATAGTTTGGAGTCATGAAAAATACAGTTGATTTATCGAAAGATTATTATCAGAAATTGAAAAAACGCTTTTTCTCCAAGGAGGTATTGATCGACATCGATAGACTGAATTATAGTTGATAAGGAAGAAGAGCGGCCGCGCAGCCAGAATAAGCGAAGAATCTTTGCTCAGTCTTCTTCCCTCCTTCCTTTCCCTCCAACTTCTTCCCATCGAAATTCCTTTTCCAATCGTTACTATCTTGTTTTCTCTAACTGGATTTTATCTTTAAATACCTTAAATATTCAAAATACCGATCATTGATCTTTTTTCGAATTCGGTAGTTAGCTGTTATTATTCGGTAGTTATTATAACTATTCACCCCTGTCTAAACATGTAAGTATTTGCCGGAAACCCCCTCAATATGGGAACTGCAATCACTCAATTTTGCTGGACTAATTGAGTTCCATTTCTCTAAAAGGCATGACTGACCAACGGTTTAATGATAGCAATCTTGGCAATGTCTTCTTTATGCATCATGAATTTTATGTTATGCTTTCATAAGATATATAAGCTACTGATATTCCATTGAAATTCTCCAGATCCATAGATTCTGAGAAAAGACTTCTGAGAAAAATTCTCTAGATCTTTGTTATCATCAGTATGAGGTATCAGTAAATCCTGTGTATGATGAAGCCTGTTCGGGTAAATGTTGGAACTGACACGTGACATGACGTTTATTTATAAATAATATTAAATGCATTAACTTGTTTTATAAATGTATAAAAATATGTGAATAAAAAGTGATTAATATTCCCTGTTAAAAAGAGTGTTCTTAATTTAAAGTATCNAAAGAAAAACCCGAAGTCATCTCATCTCGGTGATGTAAGTATGACCTCAAATAACTACAAAATAGAACCCCTGAAAAGGGAAAATTATGACATATGGAGCATCCAAGCCCAAGCAATACTAAATAAAGCCGGCCTCTGGAAACATGTGTCAAGGGAATCAATTCGGCCGACATTGGCATCTGATCAACAAAAATGGGATCAAAATGATCTAAATGCAAAATCTGAATTGATCTTAATAATTTCCCCGTCTGAATTGAAACAAATCAAAAACTGTCAAACATCAAGAAATGTTTGGGAAACTTATCTATTAAAGTAAAGGACAAATACCTTAAACAACACGGAATAAAAAGAAGACTGTCAGCCCCGTATACTCCAGAGAAGAACAGATTAGCGGAGAGAATGAATAGGAGTCTACTAGAGAGAGCGCGATGTCTAAAGGAAACACCTTTCAAGAAATGGGTTGGACGTCGACCATCTGTCAGACACTATCAAGTCTTCGGAAACAAAGCGTTTGTTTTAAGAAAGGGAGAGCAAAAAGGAAAGTTCGAATCGAAAACCAATGAAGGAATATTCGTAGGTTATTCCGATGCGTCAAAAGCATATAGAGTTTGGATTCCAAAATTAAGAAGAGTTATTACTAGTAGAGACGTAAAAATAATTGAGTAAAAACTGCATGAGTGAAAACTACGCAAATAAAATGAAAAATACAGATGATTTGTTATGTCAAGAAGAAAATCAAAACATAAAAGAAATAAATTACTCGGAAGATGATAATCATGTTATTATAAAAGACCCACAGCAACAAAAACAAACTCAAACGCAACGACAGCAATCCATAGTAGAACATCAAGATCGCTCAACGACAACAACGAGACTCCAAAGAGAACTCATCAAATATAAATGAAAAAGAAAATTTGAAAACAGAAGAAAATGAAGAAATTGAAGAAAATTGCGAAAGTAGTACTGATGATCAATCGGCAGCATCAGCGCTTAAAAGAATAGGAAAACCACCCTTCTGGCACACAGTTTATGATATGTCTTACATGACCATGTCATGTGATGAAGACACTTCAGAAGACGAAAACTCAGAAGAATGGCATGATGCAGTCAAGACTGAACTTAAGTCACACATAAAGAATGGAACATGGGTGATAACAGATAAAAAGGAAGATATAAATATCATAGATTATAGAATGATATTTAAAGATAAATTTAACGCCGATGGCACTTTAGAAAGAAAAAAGGCTCGACTAGTAGCAAGAGGGTTTAAACAAAAACAAAATGTAGACTACGCAGAGACCTTCGCGCCTGTAGTCAAATTAAGTACTATTAGATTGTTACTAGGAATAGCCGCAGAGGAGCAGATGAAACTACATCAAATTGACATCACCACAGCATATTTGAACGGATTTATTGAAGAGAATTTAGAAATTTACATGAAAATACCTTCTTATCTAGAATAACATCTACTGGAAATAATTTTAGAAGAAAGTTCCAGTCAAGACCCAAGCTTGTTAATCAAAGCAACAGAAATGCTGAAACAACTGAGAAATGGAGAAAAGTCGAATAAAGTCTGTCTATTAAAAAGAGCTCTGTACGGACTGAAACAAGCGGGACGCAGATGGAATATAAAACTAGACGAAACTTTGAAGAAAATAGGATTTAAACCGTCAGGAGCTGATCCATGTTTATACATCGGTAAGATAGGGGGAGAGAAAGTGATAGTATCAGCGTACGTAGATGATTTGATCATTGCGTCGAAGACAGAAACTGCACTTACACAAACTAAAGAAAAACTAAGAGAAAATTTCGATCTACGAGATTTAGGAAAACTAAAATATTGTTTAGGAATTGAATTCTCTGTAAACAAAGATATTATTTCGGCGAATCAACTAAAATATATTAATGACATTTTAAAGAAATACGATATGGAAAACTGCAAAGGCGTATCAACTCCAATGGAAATAGGTTTGGTGCTAGAAAAACAAAAAGAAATTACCAACAAAAACATACCATATCAAAACCTCATAGGATCACTTATGTATTTGGCAGTAGCTACACGGCCGGACATTTCTTACGCGGTAAGTTATTTAAGCCAGTTTAATACTTGTTTTGGGGAGGAGCATTGGCGAGCTGCAAAACGAGTATTAAGATACTTACAAGCTACTAAACATCTATCGATAAATTTTAGGAAAACAGGTGAACCGGTATACGGATTAGCGGACGCTAACTGGGGAACATGCCGAATCGACCGAAAATCCTACACAGGATATTGTTTCATGTTAGGTGGAGGCCCAATCAGTTGGGAAGCTAGAAAACAAAGAACGGTAGCACTTTCAACAGCCGAAGCAGAGTACATGGCATTAACCGAAGCAACTAAAGAAGCTATGCACATAAAACAACTTTTAAATCATCTCGGTATTGAACAAGAAACAATTACAATTTACAACGACAACCAAGCTGCACAAAATCTTTCGGTTAACCCAATAATTAGTTCTAAATCAAAACACATAGACATAAGAGAACATTTTATTAGGGATGCCATAAACAACGGACATATACAAGTTCAGTACAGACAGACTGACGATATGCAAGCTGACATACTTACTAAACCATTAAGTGGACCAAAGCATAATAACTTTAGGAGACAACTAGGTTTAGACTAACTTGTAAATGACCAACAAACTAGTATACAGCCTACGTACCAACTGTGATGTACGTGAGGGGGAGTGTTGGAACTGACACGTGACATGACAAGTTTATTTATAAATAATATTAAATGCATTAACTTGTTTTATAAATGTATAAAAATATGTGACTAAAAAGTGATTAATATTCCCTGTTAAAAAGAGTGTTCTTAATTTAAAGTATCAAAGTATTATATCATACATTTTATCAGTAAAGTTACTGCATTCCACTGCCTCTAGCCCCTGCAGAGTCCACACTTATTATTCTTCTTGTTTACCACGTGTAAAAGGACTTGCCCAACTATCTTATGAGTGTAGCACAAATGCCTTGTGCCAATTATTTCGTCCGTGTGTAGAGTTATGCTTCACAGCTTCTAAGAATAGATGGTTATACTCAGTGACATTACATTGTCTGAATAACTATGAAGAGAATGGGTATTTATTCCAATGTACTTTAGGAAAAAGGAACATGGAACTTTTGCGACCCCACCTCTTTTTTCTTACTCCCTCCTTTTCTGGTATAAGAAGAAGAAACCGTAGAGCGCCATCCAAAAATCCCTAGACTCATCACCACAGATGAAGTATTCCTTCAATTCACCAAGCCATCACAGAGCCTAGAAGCTTTGTATGGAGGAGACTACACTGAGGATACCCTCTGTCAAGAAACCAGTTAAAGTTAAAGTTGTTTGTTTTTTTATTTGAATTTATTTAATTGTCAATTATTGAAATATGTTCAGTTGTCTTTAAATCATTAAAGGATTTGACATCGTGGCGACCGTGATATTTTTGTAAAGAAAATTTTTTAAGAAATTTTTCAAGAAATAATTTGTGTCAATTTGGACGGCGAAGATTAAGAAGTTAAGAAATGGAACTTCAAAAGAAATCTAGAAAGGTAAACCGGGCCCTTCTAACTAGAACGATTGCGAAGATAGACCAATTAGCGGCCATCGTTCCTCCTGATGTTACAGCAATAAGGAGCTTGTTAACATCAATGGATGAAAGGTATTTAGCAATTAAGGCCTTAGATTTAGTGATATTTGAGGGAATGTTGAGTTAGGATGCTTCCGAAAATGATCTGGAAGCAGAATTAAGTTCTTCGGAGGAGTACGTTCTCAAATATCATAAGTCTAAAATTGATTTGGAAAAATCATTTCACCAGCTCAGAATCCACAGTCAGAGGGACCGTCGGGATTAGAAACTGCTCGTTCGGGGGGAATTCCTGGGGGGCAAAGTAAGATGTTTAAACTACCCAAAATTGAATTCATCCGATTTAATGGGGATGTTAAGAAATGGCTAGTATTTTGGGGCCAATTTAAAAAAATTGATGACTATTCTGATACGAGTGATGATGATAAGTTTCAATATTTATTGTTAGCTACTGTCCCCAACTCTAGAGCTAGGGAGGTAGTTGAAAGTTTCCCACCTGGGGGAGAACATTAGATAGATTTGGGAGAGAGGATTTATTGAAATCCTCAAAAGAATGTAGTAAAACAGAGAAAAATTATGAAAGTAAGTCAATAGGATTGAATGAAAAAAAGGCTCTGGGAGAGCAAAGGGCAGAATATCCAGATTGGGTTCTAAATAAGATTTTAGATTATTTTTATGTGGATAATAAAGTTTCCAGTGTTAAAGTTAGAAAAGATTTAAAAATATTTCACGAGCAGTCTGTGAAATTGATGGCCGAAGGATGTTTTGAATTGAGGTAATGGGAAGCTTCTACTGGGAAATATTTTGAAGGGGAAAATACAGGAAAAATGTCGGTTTTAGGAATTGGATGGCAGAAAGGATTAGATAAATTAAGTGTAAATTTAGATTGGGTTAAGAAAACAAGCTTGGATACAGTTGTTATTACAAAAAAGGTTATTTTGTCTTTTGGATATAAAATTGTTGACTCAATAGGTGAACTGTCTCCGTTTGTTATAAAAGAAAAAGGATTAAAGGGGGTACTAGCTGCACTGCCTCTAGATTGGGTACAAGGAACTCTAGTGTTTGAGGTTGCGTGGATAGCGATATTCAGGTTTGCTATGTTTAGTGAAGTTCATTTAGTACTACCAGGACTTTTAACAAAATTATTTTTATTAGCGTTACGAAGGTTTATCGCAAGGCGAGGGAGACCTAGAACTATGTATAGATATGTATGTAATAGGACAACTTCTATCGGAGCTAACAATGCCTTCAATGTTCTAGATTGGGGGACAGTAGCTAAAGAAAGTTATGATAGGAGGATTCAGTGGGTTTTCAATCCTCCCACCGCTTTGTGGTGGGGAGGTTGGTTGGAAAGATTGGTTGGGTTAGAGAAAAATCTCTTGCGGCGCACACTAGGAAGGGCGTCCCTAACGACAGAGGAAATGTCGACGGTCCTCTGTGAATGTGAAGCAGTGCTTAACAACCGACCACTTACATATATATCAGCTAACGTTAATGATGAAGAGCTTTTAACACCAAATTCATTTTTACTGGGCGCTACGAAGCACTGGGACTAAAGAATTTGAAGTTCACGAGGCTAACAACTTAAGCCGGCGTCTTAGACACCGTAACAATGTGTTGGAACAATTTCGCCAAAGATTTAGAACAGAATACTTGGAACAACATAAGCATCGGGCTAAGCAGACTCCAAGTCCTACGGTCAAAGTTGGTGAAATGTTTTACATCGGAAGTGAAGGAAAAAAGAGGATTGATTGGCCTCTAGGCAAGGTTATCCCGCTTCTACCAGGGGCCGATGGCGAAGTACGAGTAGTGAAGTCGAGGACTAAAAATGGGGAATGCCTGCGCCCCATACAACGTCTTTACCCGGTTGAGATTCCTGGACATGGACAGGAAGAGGACGTCGCAAGTGGTGCTCCTACTTTTCTGGGCTGGGAGTGTCAAGAAACTAGTTAAAGTTAAAGTTGTTTGTTTTTTATTTGAATTTATTTAATTGTCAATTATTGAAATATGTTCAGTTGTCTTTAAATCATTAAAGGATTTGACACCCTCCAGAGCCTTCGCTATAACACTTTTGTGAAAACAGCCGCCTCCACTAAGGTTGTTGACCTTGGCTTTTTGCATTCAACGGAACATGGAGCACTCTTCTACCGAACTTACCACCAAATTCAGTAGTGGTTGGGGGTGGAAAAAGACACAACTCAATGGGGATAGAAAAAGGGAGATTAGGGGCTCATTCCATCAACAATGACGAACAAAGTGGCACCCCCTCCCTTCTTAAATTTCTATCATGTGGAATTTGGGAGCAAGAAAATCTGTAGCTGTACCTGCCTAAAAGTAGGTCTCATATGATCGGCACTTTGCAAATTTTGTTCTGGCGTCGCGTCGGCGTCTCTTGCCAAAACGTCGCCGTAATTCAGATGGCCGAAGGAGGAGAACACAACGACGACGTCGACGATCCAGTTTCTATTTCTGAAGTAGAATCGGACGATTTCCCAACAATATCTCTTGCAAATATGTATCTACATATATCAATAAATAAAAATGTTAAATTAATTACATCGTAAATACATTAATATACTTCTTGTGGATGCACTTAGCATTTCCTTTAAAACTACGAGTACCTTTATAGCCCAGTCAATAAAGGATTTTATTCGTAACTAGTTAGGGGAAAACTGGATTTTTTCCTGATGATAGACCATGATAAGAGGTACATTTTCTGAAAAGTCCCCACTTCTCCTCCTTGTGCTTCCCCCCTACTCCCACTTAAAGTTCAAATTTTACTTATTTTTCACTTTTTACAAAACTGTTTATTTTTTTTTTTTGAAGAGAAGTGTTATTAACAAAAATATTTCTCTCATAATTCTGCACAAAAAAGGTCCTATGCATGTTTGAAGTAAGACGTACCGTTTTCGAGATATTGTTGATAAAAAATCGAATATTTTATTTTTTCGAACCAAGATATGTTAAAAACAACACTTCTGATTTTAATGAAATTTGAATGGTAGGTCATACTTAGCCTATTGTTGGTCCCATATAAATTTTACCCTTCTGCACCCATTATTTTATCTTGCACATGCGCACAAACATACATTTATTTAGACCTTTATCTTCAAACGTACTCAACTGATTAATATGAAATTTAAATGTTTTGTCGAAAGTAGCCCGCAGATGGCCCCAACTTAATTTCAACTGTCTGCGCTCTTTACATTTTCTCTTGGTTCTCTTTCTGTCAGTCTGTTGATCAATTTATTGTCTGTCTATTGAAATTAAGTTGAAATTAAGGCTACTTTCGACAAACCATCCAAATTTCATATTAATCAGTTAATAGTCCAGTCAATGAATGCTCAAAAAGGGGTGTAGAGGGAAATGGAAGGAACACAATTTTTGACTTTGGGACTTTGTTTGGACTAGTTAGGAGGTAAACATACTAAAAGTCCCCACTCCTAGGAGGTGAGCGGGGGGAGGGGGGGCACGTAGAAGGTCCCTAATTTCGGTTTTTCACTTATATCTCGGGAACTATGCGACCTAGCGATAAGACTATTCTATATAAAATTAAAGCTGACAAAATTTGCCACAAGATTGATTATATTAATTTTTTCGCTAACTCACATAGTTTTTGAGATATCCTAGCTCAAATGTCGCCAATTTTTAAAAAAATCATTTTTGCCTCAGGTTTTTTTCCTTATTTGACTAGCTAACTCTACGGCCCTTCATCCTACAAAATATTTATGAGGAAAAAAGTTATAAAGCATTAAATTTCCTTCAAGAATATGTATAATTTTACTATTTTATCTCTATCCGTTCAAAAGTTAAAGCAATTTTAACTTTATGATTAATTTAGAGATTTTGCAGAAAAACTTAACTTTCGTATTTTTAGCTATACCACATAGTCCAGTCAATATAGGTTTTTTCTTCGGAATAATATTAAGCCACGATTTTTTTTCACAGAGAGCTTTGTTATGTCATTGCAAATAATACCTGAAAAGTCCCCAACTTTTTTATGTACACTTCCCTCTTTTTTTGGGGGGAGGAGGGGGGTAAAATTTGAAGGACTTAAAATCAGCTACCTATGCAAGTGGGGTATCATTTTGTATGCATTTTTTAACGCTGAATCGATTAAAACAAGAATCAAGTCGATACGACCTTTAGTTTGGAAGATATAAGGGGTTTTATGAATAAAAAACTCAAATATTTTAATGTACACCTCCTAAAGTTATCACAAGATATTAATTTTCGATTTTTTCCCCCAGGGGCCTTCCTAAAAGTTGCCAATTGGCTAAAAAATAGTATTGATAAAGTTTTATCTCAAACTGATAACGTTAACTGTGCCTAATGTAGGTTGAAATTTAGCAAAAACCTGCGATTTTTAGGGAAAAATCACTGTTTTTTCTTCATTAAATGAAACCTATTCATCCTAGAAACCTGATTCTTGTCTTATTTTATAGAAAATTTTGTTGCCTTCAAGTTTTATTCTCACCACTTTTTTGCCAAAACTTATAGATTTACTATAATTTAGTAGTATTTACCATTTTTCATTTTTTTTGCTAAACTAAAATGTGTGTAAAAAAGTGGGTTATATATGAAATATTTACCAATTACTTTAAAAATGCATCGCGGGTCCCACATTGATGGCGATCAACTTAAAATATCATTATTCGATGTCCTAAATGTGACTAAACTGAAATAGTAGTTTTATTTCAAATAAGAATAATTATAAAATTCAAGGATGCCGCAGCGTAAATGGAAGCTGCTAAGTCTATAACAAAGTCGTAGATAGAAGGTAATTTCTCACAAGCCAAAAGTAACTTATCTTATTGCCCCGGTCACGCAAAGCTGGAGATTAAAAAGTAACCTTTTAAAGGATTTACCACCCACAACTATGTAGGTACAACTCACCAGCTAGCAAGATGCGTAGATGTATTAAGGATTATAAAAAGATACGGATAACCGAATTTGAAGTTCGTAATCTTCCGCGATCACAATTAACGAAGTTCTAGGCCTTCCGGTGGTGAGGCCGGGTTCTTTTCCGCGTTAGAGGGGGGGGGGGAGTTATTTTTATGGTAGTTATGATAAAATGTTTTATATTAATTGAATTTTACCACGAAAATTGAAAACAACTAATACATGGAATATAGCGGAACCTATAAATGGGATATACAGTACGAATGGAATTTATGTTCTCGTATATGAGAATGCTGAGTACAAGTTGTATCAGACAGATGTTTTTTAATATATTTTTGCAAAGGTTGTCTTTAGGGATATTCTTGAAATAAAATAGCTAAAACAATTTGCTTTGCTATTTTATTATTTTCTTATGGTAATATTTCTTCTATAAATTTTAGATATTTCCAAACCTCCATCTGTCATTTAATTACTATGCAGTAACATGTCACAAGTAAATATCGAACAAATTAATTAATTTAATTATAACTATGAGTCATGATTCATTCATGAGTTTGATTCATGACTCTAGTTAAAATTATTAATTAATTTGTTCGATATTTACTTGTGATATGTTACTGCATTGTAATTAAATGACAGATGAAGGTTTGAAAATGTTTAAAATTTATGGACGAAATATTACCATAAGAAAATAATGAAATAGCAAAGCAAATTGTTTTAGCTTTTTTATTTCAAGAATACCCCTAATGACAAACCTTTGCAAATATATAGTTAAATTAAAGGGGACATCATATTGGGGAAAAAAATATGTTTTTTTTTTTAAATTTAACTAAACGTTCTTAAATTGTTTTAGCAACCTCTAAGCAAATAAAATCTCCGATACGATGATCAAAGCTAGTTCAAGCTTTGTGAGTATCACCCGACCAGGTTCAAAGTGAAGTAAAGAAACAAGTATCTTGGGGAATCGGTGTTTCTGATGAACGGGTGCGGATGAAAGGCCCTATCTTCAGGTTACTGACTTATTCATCCGGTAAGATCCATTCCCGAAACCGTGTTCTTCGCCCACTATCTTCGCAAATACCCCCCCCCCTCCTTCCACCAGTTCCTTCGCCGTCTCCTCGACCTTTAAAAATTCACAGAGCGGAAGCCACTTAACTCCGTAGCACGTGCAAAGCCCTACGAACTTCGCTGCTTGCTCGGTCTTACCGAGCTTACTTAATATTTGAGTCTTGGAGCTCGAGTTATCCCCGGTGCAAAGACTTCTTCCTTGAACTTCGTATTTTACCAGACATCTTCAGGTCAGGCATAAAAAATCTTGAAATCAAAATAAGGCCACCTGAATATTAAGCTTGTTAAAAACATAATTCTGGATTTTTTTTTTTTTTTTTTTTTTTTTTTTTTTTTTTTTGTTTTTGGTGGTTTTACTTTAACCATGAATCAATATCTGCTAAAAAATTATCGTCAGCCATATAATTTAATTTCAGCAAAGAATATGTAGATCCTATTAGTTTTTTTTTTTGTGATCATTCTGGAGAAAATTAATTTTATGCATCCGAATTTGAAATCTACAAAACAAACGGTACAATTCTTTCGCACAAAATTTCATAGAAAAAATTTTAAAAATGAGAATATAATATAGGGTGGGCCAAAAAAACCGCACTTTTTTAAACACTTATACTCAGCTTCTGTAGTAGATAGAGATAAGGGGTTTTCGGGGTCTGAAAACTACATTCGTCTACTTTAAATTTCATATCTATAACTTTAAAAATGATTAGGTGAAAGCCACGTAATGACGGTTTGAAATAGGGTCTTTAAAAAAGTTGTTGTCCGGGTAGTGATCTTGTCTAATATTATAGTTTTGATAGAATAAATTACCATATGGTGGAAGGGGGTTCTTTGTAGGTAAGTGGGAGAAGTCCCTCAGTGTTATAACAAACATTGAAGATGGGAAAAGCACAATTTTGCCAGATATTAAAGATCAAATGCTAAATTGCACGTTTATGCAAGTTGTTACCCACGAGTGATTAGATTAGCCTCAGAGCCGGAGGCGAGGACAGTCTATGAAAATTAACTGCCGAGGCAGGTTATTTACCTAAATGGCAATGAAGGCAATGAATGCGCGAGGCAGAAATGTTTCCTTTGCTGCCTTGTTCCATACAATATTTTATCTTCGGACAACAGAAAAATGAAGCTGCTGGAATACTATTTTTATTATTACTATAGCATAGTTAATAACTATGTTATATTAAGAATATAATTACATATTAACTAAAATTAATTGTTAAAAACAAAAAAAACAAAACAAAACAAGAAGCTTTGGAATAATAACAAATGTGAATATTAAACTGAATTTATAACCACAATGAGTTAATAAAAAAATACTAAACACGCATTTACTTACATCGATATCTTACAAATATTTTAATAAACTTTTTTAAAGTAGTAGTAATTAGAATAAATCAAGAAAACCAGCTGGTTTTCTAGAATGACTCAATAATGTGCATGTTAAGAATAAAAACATTATAAGAATAACGTTGTTTTGCTGCTTAGGCAGTAAAATTGCATTTCCCCCCGAAATCAGTTCAATAATGCCTCAAGTAAATATAATATTTTACTAATTCAATTAATTAATTTAATTAATAGATTAAAAAAAATTAATAGATTAAAAATAATTAAAAGTACATTGCCTTGCGGAGAATTTATATAGTACATAATTAAAAAATAGGTATTAAAGCGAATGGAAACAGAGGAATAAATTTTGAACTGAATACTTACTAAATATACTACGTTCACACATCGTTTTGAAAGCGTTTCGGATCCAATTCGTTTTAAAAACGATCCGCGTTCTTACAACAAAAAATACAGGTGATCGAAATATTTGTTTTCGATATTTCATAACGGTGACGTCACGAGTAAAACCTTCTTTCTTGTTACCTAATAAGTCCGCGTATTTTTACATTTTTATTTACAAGCTATTAAAAGTTTTTACAGGTTCTTTATAGTTTTAACTTTTGTTTAATAACATTTTTGAAGTTTAAAAAAAGAAACGGAAGCTCACGAAAGTAAAGAACTTGAAAAGTGGAAAAGAGTAAAATAACCTGATATCTCGATCCCCTCCGCGACCTGTTCAC